>BSBN01002242.1:0-227392 GCA_027924645.1 Cunninghamia lanceolata
GTGGAAGTGATGAGATGGGTTGAAATGGTGTTTGGACTGATGGGACTTTCCTAGACCCATTGAACAGACAAATTCCCAAACCAGTGCCTTATCTGGGCAGCAAAGTCATATCTAAGACTGTAAATGTCTCCCCATGACAACATAAATTCATATCCAAAGGACCTGAGAATAATGCTACTGCGTGACAGCAACATGTCCAAGAAAGAGTATCATTAATGATCATGCTTAACAGATCCTATGATGCACTCTATTTCCCTTTGTATCTGATCAAAAACCTATTTAACCACTCCTCGAGCAGACGCAATAACTCAGACACACAGTATGCATACACTAAAAAGCTTGGAAGTCCTTAACAACCTTGTTTGAAAGGAAAACAAATGACATACAGGAGACAAACAAAAACAATACACACACAGGTGTTTTTCATTTAAAATCAATCTGCATAGAAGGTCATCACAAAGAAAATCATGATTTACAATCCAAGATAGATTAGTACACCAGACTAAGGACCGAGTCTGTAGCAAAAAATGCCTTTCAAAATGTGAACACCTTATGTTCAGAGTCAGAGCCGAAAGCCCAAAAAACCTCCAACCCCTAAAATGTAACACAGGCAGACCATTTATACAGAACCGTGTACATTCAACAATTAATTACATGGCCAGAAGTCAAAAATTTGCTAGATACATTCCTTCCATTTGAAAATGGCCTTCACAGATTAAATGCGACAGACAGGGGGGATCTTGAGCCCAGTGCCACCGTTGGAGAAATCGCTATGCCATAAAATGGGTACCTGACTACTTGACCGTTTGCTCACATCTCTGCACTGTCGCCATTGATGGCTCAACCACCCACAACCACCAAGAAAACCATCGTTGCGTTCAAATGGGGAGTTCCCGCCAAAATGTGTTTTCTAAAGGTTCAAATTATGTAGGAGAATTAGTCCCACATGCACGGTGCGAAGACAACTTTAGCATTTTAAAAACATGGCCACCCACATACTAAGTGTCGAGTGCTTTTGCCATGCTCGACACACACCTCTCAGCCCAAAGCCCATCGCCCAAACCTATACCATCGGCCCACTCCAAAAAACTCCTTCCAATCTCAACGGTCTCGCCGATGGCAAACAAAAACACACCCTCCGTCGCCGTGACTCCCTCCATCGGAGCATCAAAAAAATCCTCTAGCCGACCTCATGTGTTACACCGATGAAGCCCATCGCAATCCCTTGTCGGCCAGAGAAAGACCATTGGGCCAACACATTCCATCCCTGCCGACACAGCCAGTCACACCGACCACCACACCATACTCAGGTCTTCGGCTAGACACATGCCATTGGCACAACAAAAAAGACAATTGCCGATATGTCGAGTCATACCGACGCACCAACGAGCCACACTCTACTCCTCTATCGGCCAACACTCTCCATCGGCGGACCACAAAGCACTGCCCCCGATAGCTAAGGTCACTCTGATGACCAAACTTCTTGCTCCCATCGGCCAGACACACATCATTGGAGCAACTGAAAAAACACTGGCCGACACCCTTAGTTACACTGATGAACACAACGCCCAAATCCCCATCGGCCAGAAAAATGATATCGGCAGAGGTCAAGACCCCTCTGCCGATAGCAAAAGTCTCACCGACGGTCCACTCCATACTCCCCTGTCGGTGTGACCCGTGCCTATCGGCGCCACAAAAAACTGCTTGGCCAACAATATTACTCTCGTCGATAGATATCCATCAGCCAAACAAATGCCATCGGCCCAACATGAAACTCCTTCGCCGATAGCACAAAGTCTTGGAGATGGAAGAAGATATGACTGCTACCATCATGATCACCAAGACAAATACAAACTCATGCCGATGGAGAAAACATGAAGACCACCTCCTCATGAACTATGATGCAGATGCTGAAAAACACTGAGGGGCCCCAAAACTTAAAATTTTTGGATATTTTGGGATGGTGCCTGCATGAAAATTGCTCAGAAACTGTCAATAAATTCAGGCACCAATAGAGTCCACTCTACGCATCTATGGGGTTCCTAAAATCTACAAGGCCAATGTTCCTCTCTAGCCAATTATTGACAACCATGGGCTTACCCATTTACAAGATTGCCATCTTTTGGCCAAGCTAATCTCTCCTCTTGTGGTCAAAGTCTAGTTCCTTCATCAAGAATTCGGCCCATTTTGTTGAATTCATCCAGGATAAAAAGTTAGTGGACAATGACCTCCTAGTAAGATTTGATGTGGTCTCCCTTTTTACCAAGGTCCCTATCCCTAACTCCATTGAAATAATCAGATGCAAGACTAATGATGAGATTGCCTCCTTGGTAGAGCTCTGCCTTCATTCTAGTTTTTTCACCTTCCAAGGAGTAGTCTATGAGCAGTTGGATGGAGTTGCCATGGGATCCTCTCTCTCCCTGATTATTGGTAACCTTTACATGGAGTACTTTGAAGATGTCTCCCTCAATTCCTTTCCCCTCAAACCTAAATGGTGGAAATGCTATGTTGATGATACCAACATATGTTGGCCTCGTGGCCTTGATAAACTTGAAGATTTCCACTTGCACCTCAACCACATAGCCCAGAGTATATCCTTTACCAAAAAACTTGAAACTGACAACAAACTTCATTTCCTCGACATTCTGCTCATCAAGAAACCTGATGGCTCCTTAGGTCATCAGGTCTTCTGCAAGGCTACCCACGCTGACCTTTATCTTCACTCCTCTTTGCATCACCACCCTGCCCAAAATATGGGTATCCTTAAAACTCTAACCACCAGGGCTTTTCGTATTTGTGATAGTGACTATTTAGATCAAGAGCTTGCCCATCTTACTAAAGTGTTTGAATTAAATGGTTACAAGAGGAAACACATCTTGAGAGTTTTCAAACTTGTCAGATCTCGCTCTGCCCCCAAGCCTAAGGTAACTATTCTTCCTAGCCCTCCTATTAGCACCCTCCCATACATTGCTGGCCTCTCTAACAAAATTTCTAAAATTCTTCTTAAAAAGGGCCTCCAATGTGCTTTCAAACCCATTTCTACCCTGAGGAACCGGATCCCTTCACCTAAGACCCCAAAGACTTATTTATCAACTCTAATGTCTAAAGATCGTTTCTTCTTGTCGCACTCCCTACATAGGGGAGACAGGGTGTTCCTTCACACCAGGATCAAGGAGCATATTATGGTTATTAGACATGAACATGTTCACCAATCTGCTCTTGCTGAGCACTCAGCCCTAACCAAACACCACATCTGCATGGAAACACTCAAATCTTAGCTAGTGAAGACAACTTATTCAAGAGAAAACTCAAAGAAGCCATAGAGATCAACAAACACCCATCCAATCTCATTGGGATGATGGTTGGAGGCTTAGCTTTTCCTAGAATCCCATGTTGTCTCTCCTCAAAAACCTATCCCTCCCGCCTTCTTGACCCACCTTTTCTTTCCGTTTCCTCCCTCCTCTCTCGCCTTTTCCCTTTACCCATCCCCTCCCTTTGTGTTTCATTCCCCCCTCTTTCTCCCTTCCACCCTCCTCACTCCACCTCTTTTGGTTTCTCTTGCTAACCTTTTAACTTGTCCTTCATTGTTTCTACTCTTTTCTTTTTCCTTCTTGGTTTCATTACCTACCCTTGCCTTCATCATCTTCCCCTTGTTTCTTTGCTCCTCTCCCTTCAATGTCTCTATCTCCCAGTCTTCGTTTACTTGTAGGTGGCTTGTGATCCATAGGTTGTGTATGAGTGCATACTATTTTATAATTTGGTTTGTATACACATACCTGACCCTTAGTTTCCCATCCATGGTCTCTTTTGTTCCTGCCTCCTCTCTTACTCCCCTCCTTTGTTCAATATTTCTTTCCTCTTGTTCTTGCACCCCCCTTCTTTTTCCTTCTTGACCTGGCTTTTTTGTTTCCTTTTAACTAGGCTTATATTTATATATATATATTCACATGAATATGTTTATTTCTTTGCTTATTTCTATTATTATGTTATTGCATGTATAATATAGTTTATATCTATACATATATGCTTCTATTTTTTTATCATTTTTGTGTGTTTGTAAGTTTGTGTTTAGGTATTTATTCTCTCTCTCTCTCTCTCTCTCTCTCTTCTCTCTCTCTCTCTCTCTCTTCTCTCTCTCTTCTCTCCCTCTCTCTCTCTCTCTCTCTCTCTCTCACTCTCTCTCTCTCTCTCTCTCTCTCTCTCTCTCTCTCTCTCTCTCTCTCTCTCTCTCTCTCTCTCTCTCTCTCTCTCTCTCTCTCTCTCTCTCTCTCTCTCTCTCTCTCCTCTCTCTTCTCTCTCTCTCTCTCTCTCTCTCTCTCTCTCTCTCTCTCTCTCTCTCTCTCTCTCTCTCCTCTCTCGCTCTCTCTCTCTCTCTCTCTCTCTCTCTCTCCTCTCTCTCTCTCTCTCTCTCTCTCTCTCTCTCTCTCTCCTCTCTCTCTCTCTCTCTCTCTCTCTCCTCTCTCTCTCTCCTCTCTCTCTCTCTCTCTCTCTCTCTCTCTCTCTCTCTCTCTCTCTCTCTCTCTCTCTCTCTCTCTCTCTAATGTACTTATTTTCATCTATTCTATATCTATATGTAAGTAAATGTATATACTTCAATATTCCCATGTTTTTATATTTTTGTTATGTTATTTGTAGGTGTATAGGTTCTTGTTTGTTTTTGTTTATTTTATTATTATTTATAAAATTTATTTATATATTCAAGTAGAGGTATAGATATACACACACATACTCTCTAATGTACTTATTTTCATCTATGCTATAGCTATATGTAAGTAAATGTATATACTTCAATATTGCTATGTTTTTATATTTTTGTTATGTTATTTGTAGGTGTATAGGTTCTTGTTTGTTTTGTTTATTTTATTATTATTTATAAAATTTATTTATATATCCAAGTAGAGGTATAGATATATGTTTATATCTGTACATATTTTTATTTGTATATATAAGTTTATGTATACCTTCATATTTATTCATACCCAAATATATAAGCATATGTTTAGATAGATATATATATATATATTATATTGGTATGTATGTAATTTTTTTTTCTACTTCTTTGTTTTAGTTTTATTTTTCTTTGTCTTTGTTATGTATGGTTTTTATTATTTGTTTACTTATTATGTTTGTATATTTATAAAGCTTATGTTATTCTTTGTTTATTCTTACTAAATATAGATATACAGTTTGTCTTATTTTTCATTTGAGCTACATACTGTTTCTCCCTCTCCTTCTTAGTCTCACTTAGTAGGTGTAATTTATTTTCTTTGTTTTCTTAGGCTCTTGCTTGTAGGGTCTTCTTTACTATTGTTTTTCTTAATTTGTGTATCTCCTTCCTTGGGGTCTATTGATCTCTGTGCTTCTCCTGATGATGGATCTCATGGAGTATGATCCGAAATGTGAGAGAAAAACTGACACAGTTTAATCCTAAAGAACTCATGCACAATATAATGGACTGTGGAAATGTGATGTTGATTTGAATTGTGACGCACACCCATTAGGCCATACAAAATGTTTTTCAATCTTCACACCTCTTCTTGCGAAATCTTCAAAACACTTCTTAAAGCAATGTTGGACCAAAATTGTGTCATGCTCTTTATCATCACTAATATAAAAGTGATATTCTTTCTTAATGACTCATTTTTCATATGTACTATCGACACTATCTAAATCCAATCGTGCATGTCGATAACACACATGCACCATAATAGTGACCTACTCTAAATGGTAATATTGTGTTTAAATCTCCTTTTGATGGGTAAAAGAGTATTTTTTTGCAAAGTGAACTACTGATAAAATTGTTCCAAGTGGGAAAGTATCTCTTAACAACTGAAATTGTTTTTCTTGCCACTTAGCATAAAATGCATGATGTATGTATGGTTGTGGTGCAGGAGCAGCTAGAAAATCATGTTTTCTTTTGTAATAAGGTCTATTGACCAAAGCATTTCATTTCAGTTTGTGTCTAGGTTCATTTTGTAACTCCAAGTGACATTTATCAATTGTAATCGCATAATGCTAAAAATAGCAATAATGCCAAAAATAGGCAATAGTGTTCCCAGCCGCTTGGAGTCAGTTTGGTACTACTTTGGGCGAATCTATAAAAACTAGGGAAATGAACAAGATCAGGTATTAGGGTTTGAGGTTGTAATCAGTCATATGATATTGTGATCGAATGTAATTAGATCACAAAGAGGAGGTTGAGTGCGATTGAACATTGTTTCAAAGAGAAATAAAGATATTCTGTTCCATCATTTTGATTCCTGTTCTCTGTAATTACAAATTTGTTAGCTGTAGATTTCCTTTCCATTCTGTGTTTTCCCATTGTTGCAAGATGTCGATCTGAAGCATTCCAATGATAAGATTTCTATCGAAATCAATGGAATGGCTTCTTGATGTACATATATGTCTTTTCTTGTTTTTGTGTTTGTTGTTTGTGTTCTGTTCGATGGTGTTGAAGATCAGATTGACTGTGCTGCGCAGTAGACCAACCTAGCATCTCCATGTGCTAGGGTCTGGGTTGGAAGTTAGGTGATTTGAGGATTTGTAGTTTGCGAAGGCATCATCGGCGAGACATAGCCTTCGGGGCAGCTTTTGAAAGTTACACCGATCAAGGTGTTAGACCAAAGAATGCGTATTACGAATGCATATCACAAATGTACATTGAGAATGTATGTGTGAATATACATTCCGTCAGATACAACAAGTGACCGGTCATAATGGTGAAACAGGGTGTAGTAACCGGCCATAGAAAGTCATGTTATGCATATACCACAGTTTGGCATATCAGAGTGATCGTCCATCAGGGAAAGTTAAGGGATTAACCAGATAAATAACAAGGTGGAAGACAGGATATGTTTGGCCGATGAGAACATATCGCCAAGACAGAAGTCACACTCTCGCCGATACAGTCTATTGATAAGTTTTGAAGGTTCATTTGTGCGCTCTGCACCACTTTGGTATCAGAGCCAACGAAGGGTCTATAGAAGTGTTGGTGTTGTCTATGAATGTTTATGTCAGACAGAGAAAGCAAAGAAGGGGCTAGTGATATGCCTCCAAAGGGAATGACCATCAAAGTGGTCAAGAAATTCAAGGAGATGGAGGAGATGATCAAGACTGGAGTCAAGGAAGCGCTCCAGGCTGAGTTGAAGACCTTGAGAAAAGGTAGGAAATCAGACGATGAGTCTAATGGAGAAGATGAAGATGGGAAGAGGAAACAACCCCAGGACAGATAGATATATCTACAGATCAGAAACAATTTATGGAGGCCATAAAATCACTTGGTAAGGAGTCATCCGAGGCAAGAATGGAGATTCTAATGTTCAGCGGAAAGATGGACGAAGATGAAGTCATCGAATGGGTCAAGGCTTTGAACAATTACTTTGAGTACAAGGAGGTACCAGAGAATAGGAGATTTAAGTTTGTAAAGACAAAATTGAAGGGCACTGCACTCACGTGGTGGAACTACACCCAGGGAGAAAGGGTGAAGAGTGGCAAGAGCATGATCTCATCCTGGAGTCAGATGGTAGAGAGGATCAAGGCTCAATTCCTACTAGCGGATTATGAGGTGCAGATATATAGGAAAATGTAGAACCTTAGGCAAAAGCATATGGATGTATCCACCTACACAGAGGAATTCCACAAATTATCTCTAAGGTGTGGACATGCTGAGGATGAGAAAGGAAGAGTTGCCAGGTATATTAATGGCCTGAAGTATAGTATACAAGATGAGATTACCATCTTGACACCAGAAACCATGGACAAATATTTCCAGTGGCACTGAGAGTAGAAGAGAAGTAGAAAAGAAAAAGAGAACAGCAGAACAGAGGTAGAGGTGGAAGGAATTCCAGAGGCAAAAATAGCTTTGGTGGTAGAAATCAGTTCTAGAAGACTCAAGGGGAGTCCAGTTAGCAAGAACACAGTGTAGAATCTAGTTCCAGAGAGGGTTTCAAAGGAAGGAGACCCAATGGAGGAGGTAGATTTGGTGGACCAGGCAAAGGTCCTAATGTCTTCATGGAAGATGTTATAATTGTAACCAAATCAGGCACACAATAGGCAAGTGTCCGAAGAAAGCCTCAAGCTCTCATGGAGGAGAGAGAAGGAACCAGCTGATTCAAGAAGAAGATTGTCAAAGTGTGACTCACCTATGGGAAGCGTAGCTCCAACACAAGATGGAGAGAGTCTCATGATGAGAAGAACACTGTTGAAAGTGCCATAGAACAAGGAACCACCTAGCGGAAGACACTATTCAGAACTCTATGTAATGTTTCTTGCAAAAGGTGTAACATAATTGTTGATTCTGGTTCAACTAAAAATTTAGTTTTAGCAGAAATGGTAGAGAAATTGAACTTGAAAGATTGCCACATGTTAGTCCATACAAAGTGTCTTGGCTGAACAAAGGGCAACAAGTCTTGGTTGATGAACAAGCTTGGGTAGAATTTTAGATAGGGGAATATGGGGATAAACTTTTGTGTAATATAAATCCCATGGATGCATGCCATTTACTATTAGGTAGACCTTGGCAGTATGATGTACAAGCCCAGCATGATGGTAAATCTAATTCCTTTGTGATCACCAAGAATGGTAGACAATATAAGATGGATCCTTTACCAAAAGAGGGTGTAGACCAGAATGTAGGCTCAAGTATCATGTTAGTGAGTGGGAAAGAGTTTCTTCATACTCTAAAAGAAGAGTGAACCCAGGGGTATGCTCTAATTTTGAAACCTAAAGACAATTCTGATTTGTCTAAAAACAGTAAGGAAAAAGTCCCTAAGGAAGTGCAGGAATTGTTAGACAAATATAAGGGTATCATGGTGGAGGAAATACCCAATGTACTACCCCTTGTGAGAGACATAAGTCATCAGATTGACTTCATCCCAGATCCACATTGCCAAATAACTAGCTTATAAAATGACACCTAATCAGAATGAGAGATTGCTAAGCAAGTACAAGAACTATTGGATAAGGGTTTGGTGAGGAAAAGTCTTAGTCCATGTGCTGTACCCATAGTTTTCACTCCCAAGAAGGATGGCAAATGGAGGTTATGAAGGATAGCAAATGGAGGTTATGTACTGATTCGAGAGCCATAAATAAGATCACCATCAGATATAGGTTTCCTATGCCCAGAATAGAGGACCTCATGGATTGTTTGGGTGGAGCTCGGTATTTTTCTAAAATTGACCTCAAGAGTGGATACCATCAGATCAGGATTAGACAGGGGGATGAATGGAAGACAGCCTTTAAGACTAATGAAGGTCTTTATGAGTGGCTGGTGATGCCATTTGGTTTGTCCAATGCTCCAAGCATTTTGATGCATCTAATGAATGAGGTATTGAAAGATTTTATTGGCAAATTTGTTATTGTCTATCTTGATGATATTCTAGTTTTTAGTAGGACAAAAGAACATTTGCAACATTTGGAATAGGTGTTGAGAAGCTGCATGAGGAGAAACTGATGATCAATATGGAGAAGAGTGTCTTCATGAAGGAAGAACTCACATACCTTAGATTTGTGATATCCTAGGGCAATTTGAAAATGGATCCAGAGAAGGTAAATGCTATTCTATCTTAGCCAGCACCTAAAACAGTAAGTGATGTAAGGAGTTTTCATGGGTTGGCAACTTTTTATAGGAAATTCATAAGAGGATTCAGTCATATTTGTGCACCCATTCTAGATACCATAAAAGGAGGACATAAATGTAAGTTTGTTTCGAATAGAGCAGCTGATGAGTCTTTTGAGATTCTCAAACAGAAAATAGTAGAGAAACCCATTTTGGTATTGCCTTATTTTAATAAGTTGTTTACTATGGAATGTGATGCCAGTAACCTTGTCATTGGTGTTGTCTTGAGTCAGGAAGGCAGACCTGTTGCTTTCTTTAGTGAAAAGTTGAATGATGCTAAAAGGAAGTATTCCACATATGATCTAGAATTGTATGCAATGGTTCAAGCATTGAAAAAATGGAGACATTATCTCTTTGCCAAGGAATTGATTGTTTATACTGACAACCATGCTTTGAGTGTTCTGAATTCGCAGGAGAAGCTAAATCACAGGCATATGAAGTGGGTTGAACAACTCCAGGTGTATACTTTTTCCATTAAACATAAGAAGGGACAAGCCAACAAGGTGGTAGATGCTCTGAGTAGAAGAGTGTGCACTATATAGGAAATCTAGTTGCAAAGTGTGGGAGTGGATTCTCTCAAGAATATGTACCAGGATGATGAGGACTTCAAGGAGAAATATGTAGTTTGTTCACAATTTTTAGATTCCTATTATTCAAATTTTTTTGAATATTTGTTACAGCAAGGGCTACTATTCAAAGGCAGCCAACTGTGTGTACCTAGGTGTTCCATGAGGGAGAACATCATAAAAGAGAAACATTACAGTAGTCTTGGAGGTCATTTTGGATTGGACAAGACATTGGAACAAGTGAGAAGGCTTTACTTCTGGCCTAAGATGCAAATAGATGTCAGGAAATTTGTAGAAACTTGTAGCATTTATCAGAGGGCAAAAGGAACTTCATCCAATGCAGGTCTCTATCAACCACTTCCAATTCCGCAAAGGCCATGGGAGTGCATCAGTATCAATTTTATTTTGGGTCTTCCCTGGACTCAAAGAGGTTTCGATAGTGTGTTTGTTGTAGTTGACAGATTCAGTAAAATGGCTCATTTTGTGCCATGCAAATGTACCAATGATGCTTCACACATTGCTGGTCTATTCTTTAAGGAGATTGTTCAAATTCATGGTTTGCCATTGAATATTGTCACTGACAGAGATCCCAAGTTTGTGGGACATTTTTGGCGCACATTGTGGAAGAAACTGGACACTTAATTATCTTTCACGTCAGCATATCACCCTCAGATAGATGGACAAACTGAGGTGGTGAATAGATCACTGGGTAATGTTTTGAGATGTTTGACTAAACATCATTGAGAAGCATGGGATATGATCATCCCACAAGAAGAGTTTGTATATAACGATTTTGTTAATAGGAGCACAGGAAATAGCCCTTTTTAAGTTGTATATGGGATTCATCCCAGAGGAATTTTGGAGCTCAGGGATCTCCAGAACATGGAGAAAAGGAGTGCACAAGGAGAATATTTTATAGTCAGCATGAAGGATATCCATGATACTGTAAGAGAAACTATCCAGAAGAACACAAGGAAGTATAAAGAGAAAGCTTATCAAAAGAAAAGGGATGTCCAATACAAAGTTGGAGATCTGGTAATGGCATTTCTGAAGAAGGAAAGACTTCCAAAGGGGTATCCCATGAAGCTTCTTATGAAGAAGATAGGTCCATGCAAGATTGTACACAAATTTGGGCCTAATGCATACGAAATTGAACTTCCTCTAGGTCTAGCAATATCACCCATTTTCAATGTGTCAGAACTATTTCCATTCAGGGGAGACAATGTTACAGATTCAGATGTGATAGGAGCAGGGGATGCAGAATGGATTTCTGATTTGCCACCGAGTCAGCCAGTACATCTAGAATGTATTTTGGACACCAAAGTTCAGAAGAAGACCAAACATAAAATCTACAAGCAGTATCTGGTCAAATGGCATGGTTTGCTTGATGATGATGCAACCTGGATGAGCGAGGAGGACATCATCAAGCATGGGGTTACTATTTGAGACTTGGTTCCTCAAGGGACTGGAGCTCTTTTCAGCCCCGGGAGTATGGTGCAGGAGCACCTAGAAAATCATGTTTTCTTTTGTAATAAGGTCTATTGACCAAAGCATTTTCATTTCAGTTTGTGTCTAAGTTCATTTTGTAAGTCCCAAGAGACATTTGTCAATTATAATCGCATAATGCTAAAAATAGAAATAATGCCAAAAATAGGCAGTAGTGTTTCCCAGCTACTTGGAATCGATCTCCCAGCTGCTTGGAGTCAGTTTGGTACTACTCTGGGTGAAGCTATAAAAACTAGGGAAATGAACAAGATCAGGTATTAGGGTTTGAGGTTGTAATCAGTCATATGATATTGTGATCGAATGTAATCAAATCGCAAAGAGGAGGTTGAGTGTGATTGAACATTGTTTCAAAGAGAAATAAAGATATTTTGTTTTGTCATTTCGATTCCTGTTCTCTGTAATTGCAAATTTGTTAGTTGTAGATTTCTTTTCCGTTCTGTGTTTTCCCATTGTTGCAAGATGTCGATCTGAAGCATTCCACTGATAAGATTTCTGTCGAAATCAGTGGAATGGTTTCTCGATGTACATATATGTCTTTTCTTGTTTTTGTGTTTGTCGTTTGTGTTCTGTTCAATGGTGGTGAAGATCAGATCGACTGTACTGCATAGTAGACCAGCCTAGCATCTCCATGTGCTAGGGTCTGGGTTGGAAGTTAGGTGATTTGAGGATTTTCAGTTTTGTGAAGGCATCATCGGTGAGACATAGCCTTCGGGGGAGGTTTTGAAAGTTACACTGATCAAGGTGTTAGACCGATAGAACGTGTATTTCAAATGCATATCACAAATATACATTGAGAATGTATGTGCGAATATACATTCTGTCAGATACAACAAGTGACCAGTCGTAATGGTGAAACAAGGTGTAGTAACTGGCCATAGCAAGTCATGTTATGCATATACCACAGTTTGGCATATCGGAGTGATCGTCCATCGGGGAAAGTTAAGGGATCAACCAGATAAATAACAAGGTGGCCGACAGGATATGTTTGGCTGATGAGAACATATCGCCAAGACAGAAGTCACACTCTCGCCGATACAGTCTATTGATAAGTTTTGAAGCTTCCTCTGTGCGCTCTGCATCAGGTTGTATCAATTTATAAAATTTTTCCATAAATGTTCCAATAGGTACCTCCTCTTCTACATAATCTAACCTTGTGGATTCTTTGCCAATTTTTTTTTCAAACTTTATGTAATTGTAACTCTTGCAATTTACCATCTTCTTCATGTCAGTATCTTCATTTCTCCAAGGAGTTTTAGCTAGATTTCCACATGTTTCACAAAGTCCTTTTATGCATTTCATTGGACCATCTACATCATCATCAGATTTATCACATAAGATGGATGCTATGAATTGGCTTACCTGTTTAGGAGGTGCATTTTGAGAACCATCACTTTCTTCTCTGATCTTTCGTAACACCTGATAGTAAAGATCAAATTCAATATGATAACAACAAGTTTCAAAAACCTTGTTTTCTTTCACATAATGTAGCCTTAACATTTGAAACATTGTTTTTCCAATCCTTATATGAGGATTTGCATCACAAAACATCACATACATCTCATGTTGTTTTATGTATAACCAATGTTTTGTATGCAGTTCAAAATTGTCTGGCCCGATCCTATGTTTTAGAACATCTCTTTTCTTTGATGAGGGAGGAGTATCATCATGCTAGAAACTTGAGATCAAGTTATTAATACCATCTTCAATATTGTCAAAATGAGGATCCCTACACATGAATACCCAATTGCTTTCTATAGTAGTATCATCCAAAACCTTTCTCTTTTTCAAATATCTTGTTAGTGTCTGTGTACTTAAGCTAATTTCACTTGAAAGTGAAGAGATTTGACTCTTTCTTGACATTTGTGGACTTACAATAGATGTCAACATCACTCTTCTTGAAATGCTCTTATGCATTGATTGAGATTATTTCCTAATGGAACCCAAACCTTTTTTAACATGTTCAACAATATATTTTTCTAGTTGCCTTTTCCTCTTTTTTGTGAAATCTACACCCATCAATTGTAATGGGTCTTTTAGGTCATCATGAAGAAGGAATGTTGATAAAAGTTGGACTTGACCAAGTGTATCATGATTTTTGAAATAAGCCTCAATTTTTTCCTTTGAAGTTCTTGTCAATGCCCTCTTAGTAGTTTGACTAGGTTGTTCAGCATGAAATTTCAATTTCTTTAGATCCATTTCAAGCAAATGATCTATATTTTGTAAAAAAAAATTCTTCACCTCTTTAATTAGATTCATAGTATGAGTATCGGTAGAAGGAAGTGATCCTGAACCCTGTCCAACATCAAAGTGGGTATGGGCCTCCTTTCTAACATCAATTGTTTGTGCTTGGGTCTGCTCGCTGACATCAACTATGTGTACTTCAACCTTCTTTGCTCCAGTAACTAAATTAGGCTGGACCTCTACCCCAGTTTCTATATGTTGAGTGCCTACACATATCATATAAAAGAGAAGATTTTAGAATATATAGAAGTTAGATTATTAAACTATGGATAAAGCATAAAGGTGATTTATGAGTTCAAAATGAGAAAGTGTTAGGGATGTAGTATTCATTCTTACAATTTTCTCTAACTTTGAATTACAATTAAACTACTAATCAAGTGCATGCATGTTAAAGTATTTGTACAAGAAGAGAAAATGAACATGTAAATAGAAATAACATCTAGAATGATATGTCCATATGAATGGTCATGTGCACAAGTTCCATCTAAAGTTAAGTTTTCATGTCCTATTCATGTTACATTCAAAAAATTCTAGGAGTATCATCTAATCGGATTCTTAAATAAGCTCATTAACAACTACTTTCTAATTTGTCAAATTATAATTTATATGTAGTTCAAGTAAACTTATAGGTACATATTCAAATACTAGATCATTTAACATAAAAAGAGATTCAATGTAATACAGATTCAAGTGTGTACCTACAATATTATAGATCAATATATAATAGTAGTAGAGGAGAAGATAATATTACATGTTGCATGAATAATGTTAACTATGTCTTATGAATACATAATCAATCTTAGAACCATGGTGAATGTGGTGCAAATTTCCTAGAGAGCTATAATAATCACATGCGCATATTAAATATTAGTTCTATATATATATATATATATATATATATGTCCCCTCTAAGTGGTTTTGCACAAATTATGTAAGTGATTAAACATGTGAGTGGACAATAAATGAACATGGTAAAAATATAACATGTTGTAAGATAAATAATCATGTAATGTACAACCAAAGGAAAATGAGATATCGCCAATATTGCACCAATCCAGTTCACTTGGATAATGAAAAATCCATCAAATAACCCAATTGATATATAAGAAAATGTAGAAATAGATAAATATAATATAAAATATTTAAGCGTGTGTAAGTAAAAGAACATGTAGATTTAAAACTCAATAATATTTAAGGTAAATAAGGTTTAGGGTTTAGGAGTCTAGGGTATATAAAAAACTCTCATTAGTCTTTAATTTGTAATTATAATTTATTTTGAACATTACAACTTTAATTACTTAATTATTATTTATTTATGTTGTATATAATACATTCTAAATTCCTAATTTTTGTGTGTAGATTTAACTCAAATTATAATATTTAAGGAACTTAGGGGTTAGGGTTTAATGTTTAAGGCTTAGGCTTTAGGATTAGGGATGTTTCGAGGATAGTCAAATTACATGTCTCCATTAGGGTAGGGTCCTAGATAGGACCCAGGGTTTATCATAGATTCACTTGGAAAGTAAGGTATAAAAATATAATACAAAGGAATTTAATTACTTAATTTAGTGGAAAAGAATTTAGCCAAAACATCTAATCATATATTTAGCTCAATAATATTAAGGGTTTAGGATTTCAGGTTTCTAGGGTAAATAGTGTTTAGTGTTCAGTTAAGTAGACTTAGGGAGCATAATGGTTTTAGTAGAGAACTTAGGAATGGTAATGGGATCCACAACATTTAAATAAATGAATATATTTAAAACACACTTGAATTGAAAAAATTACTTCAATTGAAAATAATTTGATCTTATTAATCCTGATCTTATCTAGAAGATGATTTAATTTTAAAAAAATCATAATTTATATAAAATATACATACCTTCTCTCTGAGAATAATATTTTTGCATCCTGTCTTCATGCAATTTTTGTTCCCTTTCTATTGAATGATATCGTGCAGCCTTATTTTGCCTTGTCTTTTTATTTCCCATCTTCTTCAAGGATTCACAAAATATGATCTCGATAATTTCTTTGCCAATTCCACGTTCAAAATTTGTAAATCACTTGCAAAAACTATGACCTAAGTTCAAATAGACCCAGAGAATTTTCCTTTATTTTTTGATATTAAAATCACAAATACGACCTTGTATATATACATGTAATTCGAATAGACACATTTTTTGAAATGTCAGCTAAAATTAGCCTTCGTTCGAAGGTTAGCTGCTAAAATTCCATGGATATTTTTTTATTCATTGTCGTTCATTTGAAGGTATTTAAATATTAATTTTTTGCTGGATTTTTTGGAAGGTACCTTAAAATGTAGGTACCTAATAATGAAGGCAATATCTTTGAACGAAGGTCCTTCGAATGAAGGTCCTTCAAACGAAGGTGCTTAGCTAGACACTTTCTGTGTCTACTTCAAAATTTACTTAGAATATCCAATTTCAAGCCTTAGGTTGGACCTTCAAATGTAATTAACTTGATAAGATAATTTACAAGATCGTAGTCCTTGAAACGAGATTTCCAACAAGTATAATTTTGATATATTTTCATTTTATTATGTATCCAATTTTCAATTTTTACTAAACATAGGTTTTTCACCGAACATCAAGTTCTTCATTATACACAAGTAGAAAAATAGTGAAACATTGAAAAAAATCCAAAAAATACCTTTGCACTAGGTATTGATGTCCTTTTTTCACCCCAAAAAAATGAATTTCAATATATACACAAGTTATGCTTGACGACATACACCTATGTCCAAATTATAGTTACCCTAACTTCAAAAATTAATTAAAAAATATGTAACAAAAAATTATGAAAAATTATCCATGCACTAGATATTGATGTTTAAAGTCTATATTTTCAAATTAGAATGTTACCTTTCTAGAACAAAAGTTATGTTGGACAACATAAACGTTAATTTTTGCAAATGTTGTTTACTATTTAAAACTAGTTATTAAAAGAGATGTCAAAAGATTCACGATTATTTCAAAATATATATATAGAATCTACACACAAATCTCTAGAAATCACTAGTTCGCATCATCTTCAAATTCTTAACAGTTTAGCTACTATAGGTCTCATAAAGTGAAGATTTAGTTAAAAATGTTGATCTCAATATCTATCTTGGCCAAAAAGTGGGACTCTTTATTGTGGGATCACCCAATGATGATGATGATGAGGATTCATCTTCCTCCTCTCCTAGTCATCATTCAGAGGGTGATGATTCTCCTACTAGGACTCTTTGGGCTTGTCAAACATTGGAGTTAGTAGGTGATTGGGTTAGTGATCTCTATGTTGATGACTTATTAATGAAAGGGAGTTCCTCATCCACCATCAAGGTAGTGAAAACTACCCTTCATGATCATTTCCTAATGTCTAACTTGGGCCTTCTACACTACTTCTTGGGTATTTTGATCACTCAGGCTTCATCTGGTATATTCATTGCATAGCCCAAGTATGCACTTGATATGCTTTCTAGGTTTTCCATGGATGACTGTAGCTAAGCAAATTCTTCACTATGTATAGGGTACTCACAGTTATGGGATTCACTATGTAGTGAGCATGGATATTGACATTGTGAGACACACAGATTCAATTAGGCAGGCAATTCTCAGGGTTGTAAGTCTGGTTAAGGGTCTTTCTTCTCACTTGGTTTCGGTCTAATTTCTTGGTCGAGCAAGAAGCAGTCTGTAATATCTCTTTCATCTATAGAGGTTGAGTATCAAGGATTAGTTAATACTACCACTGAGGCCATTTGGCTTCAGAACATTCTCACTAAGTTTTGTATTCCTTTCTGGAAACATATAGTCATCTTTTGTGACAACCAAAGTGTGATACAGATCTCTCACAATATGGTCCATCTCCAACAGACCAAACACAATGAGATTCACATGCACTACATTTGGGATCTAATTCATGAGTAAATCATTGATGTCAACTATTGTTTAACATCAGACCAGATTGTAGACATCTTCACCAAACCCTTCACTCAGAGCAAGCTCCTTCATTTGTGATCTTTTCTAGGGGTGTGGCTTCTGTCCATTTCAGAGGGGCTTTTTAGTCCTCTTTTATCTCTCTATTCTAGGGGTGTTCTCTCTACATTATTATTTTTTTTTTTTGTGGGGGGGGGGGGAGGGGGCTTCTTGTCTTTGGAGGGGGAATTCATTCTACATGGGTACCTCATTAGGCTTGATTTTCTAGAACCCATCTTTTCACCCACCTAAGGTATGCTTAAGGGGGTTGTTAGTGTATGTTTTCATTTTCCTAGTTGAGTTATTTATTTCCCTATTTCCTAATTTTTTCCTACACTTTTATTAATCTTTCTTAGGTTAAATAAAGTAAGTTTAATTAGGTGAGTAGGTCATTTGAGGTGTCACCACCCTACAAGGGAGTTACATTTACTATGTTTATACCATTTGGTGGTCTCTCCCTATTGGTCAGTTTTTCCACCTCCACCCCTCTCCCTAGTCTATATAAACTCACTACCTAGCTTGTATTTTACATCTCTTTTGCATCTTGTACCACAATTTTGTCAATCTTGGTGTAGCTTCTTTTGAGCTCTTAATGTAATTCTGTCATTCTGACATTTGCATATCTCTTAGAGTCACTGGTTTGCATTATTTATGCTTTTTCCAGTTTATGTAACTTAGAACTTATCTTATAAAGTTCTTGGTTTATCAAATCTATTTTAGATTTCTAACAAATACATGTACATGGTCCATGCATGAGATCGTTGATTATATCTCTAATCTTTCTACCTTCATAAATCTTATGCATGTCTTTCCTTCTATATTAGAAGACCACTACACTTATCTCGATGACCTATCAAGATAGTACATTTATGAGATAGATGATGTTGATAGTCATTCTATTATCTTTTGTCCCACTTCTCATCGTATTAAGAATTCTTCTTCTACTACCTCTCCCATAGTCCCTGATGGTTTCATGTCTTCTCCCACTTCTCTCCCTCCTTTTGCTACATGTTCAAACTCTATGGATCTTCCAAAGGATGTTGAGGCCCCTTTCTCTTCTCTCGTCACCTTTCAGGATTTCTATTCTTATAGTTCATGATACTTCTTCAACACATAACTCTCAAACTTTTATTGATAATATTTAATTTAGTGTCTTTGATAACTCTTCTTCACATGATGATGAGCCTCATGCTTCTATTGATCCTTTCTCTTGGCAAGATAAACTATTCTCTTGTTCATCTCCTCCTCTTTATTTGGAGGATGAACTCCATTTTGTGGACAATATTGAGCATGCTAGCATCATCCATCACTTTCTTAATGTCACTTTGGTCAATATTCCTTCTTTGATAGATATTTATCATCCTCCCAATGGTTTTGTCTCTACTATTTCTTCCCCTACATTAGAGCCATCTCTTCTAGACCTTGACCCTTACTATTATATTTTCCCACCTTCTTTACCTACTACCACTTCCTCTTCATTGCCATCTATTCCTTGTGAGCTACCTCATGTTTCTCCTTTTACATATGTATGGCTATGGTCTTCTTTATCTTCCCAGTTTCTTGCATACCCATCTTCTATTGGTATGTGAACTCTTTCTTTTGAAAAATATTAAAGACAACAAGTAAGGGCCCTAGAATGATGTACATAGATTTGATAGTTCTTTTAGTCTACCAAATTGAAATGTTTGACTATTGATTTCTCCTTTAATACTTTAGAATGAGAGAGGACTTGTGATTTTTGGATGATGTTAGAGTGAATGAATTCAATATCTTTAAACACTACCACATAATATCAAATTTTGTAAAGCATGTACTTAGTCAGCCTAGGGCCAAAAAGTAAGAGTAGCTAGTTGAGCAAATTTGAATTTTGAATTTTGAATTTTGAAAAGGTGACGGTCAAGTTTACAAATGCTAGGTTGAGGGCACAAACAAAAAAATAACCCTAGATGAATAAATAGTCAAATCCAGGTAAATATGACTATATAGAGATAGACTTATAAGTGGATGTGATAATTATTTAAATAAGATAAATATAAATAAATACATGCATATAAAGATAAGGGACCTGGGTTAAATATTTTATATGTATATAAATAATTAATAGCTTTAAAAAAGGCCAATTTCAGACAACAATTTATGCATATGTAAAAAGGTAATTGGCCCAAAACAAAATGGGTAATGGCATGGGTATGCATGTTTCACCATTAAAATGTTAAAATTTATAACTATTAGTTTGAGAATTTATATTCTAATATCAAGGGAAATGGTGACTCCAATCCTCTCGCACTATCGTTCCAGCTGTAATTATAATTGTTTATCAATGAATAAGCTTTACGGCTTGCAATTAAAAAAATTACATTGAAGAAAAAACCTTACCTTTTATATTCTGGAGTAAAGACCACTGCAAGTCACAAGCATTTAATATATTTTGTATCATGTTTATTGTAGTTTGTCGCTATTGTGCCCCTGAGCACGCACCTTCCCTGTCTTACTTTCTTTGGCTTTTTGTTAATATATGTGTTTTCATTTTCATTCCAGCCAGTATACGCATACACATTTGACTTTGCTTTACACCAGGGATTCCTAGTCAAGCCAACCTTCCTTTTATGCAACTTCAATTAAAAAATTCATCCACGAAAGCTCTCTTCCAAAGCCTGAGCACACAGAAACCCTAGAGAAACTTCGTAGAAGACAATAACATTGAAAATTCCTGAATCCTCCATGTTCATAGGATTTCACTTATTTAAAGAATTTAATCCTGAATCCTTACCATATGAAATCCAAAAGGGTTAACTTTATTCCATTGCGAACAGTTCAGAGAAATATTTAATGGACACCCACTTGGAAATAACTTCTTCTGCAACTAATGAGAACGAAGTGAGGGAGGACTTGTCAGATGTGAGAAGAGATGATTCTTCCGAGTCCCATGTCCAAGAGAATCATGGGCAATCATTCTTAACTAATGAGAACGATGAGGAGAATCATGGGCAACATGATGAAGAGAATCCCATCCAACGTCAAGAAATTGTGGGCCAAATAAAGGAAGTTGTGAAGAACAAGTGGAAGTACGTCAATTGCTCTTTGGCGTTGATGGGCATCTCTCTAACCTATTTTGGGAGCGACCTCCCGTCACGTAGTCACCTTAGCCCATTATTAGTTGAGATATTGTTACTGACTATCTGTGTAATTTTAGGAGTGCTGTTTTATATGATATATGCAAAGATTATGCAGGAGCAGCGACTAAGGCTGGAAAACAACGAGCCCGCAGTATTTGCAGGTAATCCATACCAACTGTTTCTGCTTGCGTTATCAGCATGTCTGGCAAGCATAGTTTTTACCTTCATTGCCATCAAGTTTGCAAAAACATAATATGCTCTAAAATGGTTAGACCCATCAGGACTGAAAAGTTCTTGTGCAAACATCGCAGGTATTATAAGTAGTGATTGTGCTCTCTCTCCCTCTCTCTTGCTTATATACATATTCTGCTGTTGTAAAATCTTCATATAAATGGTTTGCATGCACTGTTTATACATGGAAAATTGTACAGTCCATAGTTTTGTGATATAACTTGTGCAGAAGAATTACTGTACTGCTGTTATTCCTTGTATGTCTGTTTTCTTATTTATGCTGCTGTTCTGAAGGAGAAGGAATTAAGAGGGAGGTACGAAGGAGCTCATCCAGTTCCTCAAACCCTGCAATACTATCTTATTTGATATAGCAGAAATTGTACTTTTCTGAATTAAAAAAATGTTGCGCCGCCAGACAAAGGCAACGACCCTCTCCAAATTAATTGTTTTTCTCTACACCACACAATAAACATAAGCAGGACTAGGCTTATCCTGGCATTGTGCATGTCATTGTTCAACATAAATAATGTGAATGTACAGGAATATTTATAATATAAAAATAAAAATATTATTCAATCTGCAGTTCTCTTTATGGTGTCCGGATGTCAAACTTATGCCCCTTTTTAACGCTTGGGAAACTTTGCGAAATGGAAAGTGAAGCTGATGTAAATAAGGAAAACTTCAATCTAAATAGGATGATAAGAATTATCCATAAACTATTGTCGTTTCCACATATATTGTATTATTTGCTTTATTTATATATATAGGTTTGAGGTTTTATTTATTGGGTTTGAGGTGTATTCATGGGGTGTAGGAGGTAGGGATCTTTGCTTCTGAGGTTTTTTCCCCACTTTTTTTTGGGTTACAATGAGGAATTTTTTTGCGTGCATGGCTACACCTAGGGGTTTAGAGGGCCCCCTTTTTTATCCTTCAAAGATGTGATTCAAGTAGTTGAACTCTCGTCATCAAGTCACAATAATGTTGTTAGGTTCTGGTGCAGTCACGGTAGGAGATCCGGACCCTGCAGCAAGAGTAAACACAACAGAAATAACTCAAAAAAATGGAACAAATGCAGATTCAGTCATTCAGTATATCAAAGAATTCAAATAGAGATCAGCTAGCAACATGCGGGCTCACAATTAGGGCTCATAGGTCTGATTACATACATGCGCAAAATAAAGCTTTGAAGCTCCTCGCAAAGATCTAACTATCAAATATTTTTATGTGAATCACTACTTGATAACTTTCTAACTACTTTCCTAAGGATCTTTTACATCAATATATATCAAATTCGGACCAATAGATTCCTCTGCGTCGGTTAAGGAAGGTCACAAATTCCAATGAAGAGATGTAACGTGTGTACATGGATAGGTCGGACCTAATTGCATAGATCTCCTCCGGAAAATGAATGAAATGATGTGCAGATCTTTGGGGAAGGTCAGCCACGAACCAAAGATCATTGAATGATGTGTCATTAGGCTGCAAATATCGGAAAATGCTTCCGCAGGTTTCTCCTTCAGCTGGTTGTCTAAGACTATTAGAGTGCTTTGTTCTGAGAAAATAGTCAATCTTCTAATAGCGATATCTTTCCGGTAATGACGAGTGGATCTTTGAATTCTAGATATGATGTAGATGAATGAATGTAGGTGCTATGTCTAGCTCCGCAAGGTCTGAAAATACAACTGGACCAAAATATGAAAACTACTTCTGACTAAACTGCCTGAACTAAAAGAAACACATTGAACTACAAACAAACTGAAATGCAAATGTTTTTGGTTGATGCAAGATTTCTCTTGGACTAGGGATGCTCCTGCATCAGGTTCCTATTGAATGCTACAAGCAAGTTTATATCTAATCAGAAAGTGGGAAAACACCTAAGATCAAATGGTTGTTTGAAGAAAAGTGTGGGTAAACCTATTTTGGTTATCAATCCCAATTTTATTGTAAATGGCATGTACTATCCTTTCAAACATGCTCTTACTTGAAAGTTTATGGGCATTACAACCTCTTTTCCGTTCGTGGAGGCCTGGGCTCAGACCTACCAATTTTAGGGAGATATGGAGATTATTCTTACTGCAAATAGCTATTTTTGTGTCATTTTTCAAGAATGGTTGATCAAAATATGGCCTTCTAAAGAGGCATTTATTTTCATAATCAAGTAGGTTTATTAATCAAACCCCAACGTGTGAATTTTGATTCAATAGAAGAGCTCCTTTTTAGATTCATAAGGGTTTTCCATCTGTAATACTTCTCCTATTTAAAAATTTTAAATTAAGATTTTAAATAAATTAAAAATATACTACAAATCTTTTAAAATTTGCACATATTGAATTAGATTATTTCATGAACTTTTTAAACACAAAATTACATGCAACACAACTATGAATTCTTGAATTCCAAATTCTTTTGAGATTTTCCAACTACAAGGTTAGAGAATAATTTTTTCAATTTGTTTTTAGTTTTTATTTATTGTGTTCTTTCAAAATTAAAATAAATCATGCATTTGCACCTATAAATATTAGAAAAGTAATGAATCTGAATGTATGTTGTTGGAAGAACAAAAATTTAGATTAATGATTATTGAATTTTTTAAAGCAAAAACCACATTTAAAAACTATTATAAATGTTATTTGGGCTTGGATGCATCATGCTAAACAAAGGACAGAATGTCGATGTTTTTGCAACAAACCAATTGATAACATCAAAGGATAATGCTTCTATTCAAATTAATATTGGGCATTTGGATGAAAATGGCCTATACACAGGTCAATTCACAATTCTTGCTCTCCATAGATTTTTTTATTGAATTAAGTAGAAAGGGAAAAAAAAAAGAATAGCTACAAGAGCAACTACAATCACAACTAGCAAAACAATAGGAAATTTATATTTCTCTTCAAATGTATTAGTCAACAGGGGGGCTAATAGTTCCTTGGATAGGTTTGGTGGTAAAAGAAAAAAACTAGAAATTGCACAATGATTTTTATTAATGAATATGAAGTTTTTAGTATTTTTTTTAGTTTTGAACAAAGAACAATTTGTAATTTTAAATTGGAATACTATTAAAAATTGTGTAGTGATTTCTTTTAATGAATGCAAACTTTTAGTATTGCATGTTTTTTATGTTTGGACAAAGAATGTAATTTTAAATGGAATACGACAACATTCATGTCATAAAAATAATTTGAGTCTTTTTAATTTTGGTAGATAAATAAAAAAAGGATGTTCTTGGATCTTGTTAATAGTTTTAATTATTAATCAATTCCAACATTATTGACTTGTTGGATAAAAGACCTAGACATCTTCATTGTTTTACTATTTTAATTGATTGATTTATTGGATATAATGCTATATATTTGTTATTTTACTATTTTGTTTCTTAAGGGACCATAAAACCTTTACAAGATAACACTCAAAACACAGCTACCAAGTAGCCAAAACAAAGAACAAAGAGAGGGAGAAGAAGTAAAACTAGCAACGACACCAAAGGCCTACAAATTCTATAACATCTCAACTACAAAATTCTCCACAGTCAGGAAACTACCATCATTGAGCTCATCCCCTTTGCCACCTCCACCTTTGTTATTGGAACCACGACTGTTATAATGTTTGTTCTATTGAGTAGTAGGACCCCTATGTTTAGTCCCCTATTTCAAACTCATCCCACCCCCTTCATATATACTAGCCTTCACTCATCTCCCTAATTTTTTCTTCCAATGACAATAGTATGGTAGTCATCTTGTTCTTCTCCACCTTATGAGCATAAAGTTCCTTCCATATATTATACAAACATTTAATACGTTTTATGTTATGCCTATAGGATTCATCATTTCATCAGTGGTCAATCAAAAATCCCAACAAGTAGAACTTGAACATGAGAAATTACCATTGGACATGCAATGGCCTAGCCCATTGCCTCGACCATTAGCAATATTGATTTTGGAAGAAGTATTGTGACTTATAGATAAAATTTTGACTAAATCACAAAGATGGAAAAAGGATATGTCACCTTAGAAAAAACCTAAGAAACAAAAATCAAGAAGAGAAGCTACAAAATAATATATCAACATGAGAATGTATCAACTTGTGGGGTTGTATATAAAATTACTTCTAATGACAAACCTACAACTTACCAACTTCAAAACTAGTCAACTACACAATGTATGTCAATGGTAAAGTTCCATCATGTCATACTCTTGCAATGTTTAATGAATAAAATGGTTCTAAAAATATAGTTTTGTGTGGATTTGTTGATGAGTCACACACATGAGACATATAGTTGTCTTGCTTAGACCTTTGTGATGATTATCTTAATTTGTATACTTTTGGTTCCAATGATACATTAACAAATAGGTATGAAAACTATTTTATTCTATATATAGTATATGTAGATGAATATAAAAAGTTTATGTTGCACCATCCTTCATTAATTGTAATAAAATCATATTTTTATGATGTTAGTTGTGATTCCATTATAAAATAGCTACCACTATAGTCATCAAGAGAAGGTCTCATTTGGGATCCAATTCAAATATTCATCCCTTGTCAAAAGTAGACCCTTCTGTGAAGATTGATGGAAATAAATTCACTCATTTGGATTGTCTATTTCTACATACCTCATATTGAATTGATTTTATAAATAAACTAGGTATGTCTCTTTGGATTTATTATAGTAACCTTCCTAGGATGGATGAAGATGAGTCACTAATAGTCCCATATCTAGTGGGAGTGTTCGAATGGTTAGTAGATGTATGTACTACTAAAAAACATTGTTGGGTATAAATTTTGAAATTCATGTGGATTTTGTTGGTAGAGGTCACTAGATTCTCTAATATGTTAATTTGCATCCACATGAGGTCTTTTATACATTACAAGATTTGTTGATTACATTTGGAATTGTTGATGGTATAAAAAATTCCATTAAGTTATTTTTTATAGTAATATATAAGTTTTATGTTTTGTGTTAGGGTAAAATAGGATCAATAATGAATGTGCAACAAACAACATCAAATACCCATAACTCAATAGAATAGTGAAACTAAGAAGATTGGATAAAATGAAGCAATGAATAAAACAATGCAAACCTTCCTTGAATCGAAACTTCTATTGTTGCCTATCAAGATCGTCCTTGTTTGTATGAAGTAGGCCCTCAGAGAGTGCACTCCTTTGCTATTTTCAAGAATGTTGATAGTGAATGGTTGTGGTGATAAACGTGCAATGAAGAGGAGTTTCAAAGCTTTGGGTGATCTCAAGCAAATTGTATTGGGGTGCCAAAGGCACGCTGGTGAATTTCTGCAGAGTAACAATATGAATAGCCTGGATGAATAGAATGGAAGAATGAGGTTCCATTTATAGACTTGGGAGGATGAAGATCAACGGTTGAGATGAAATGAGCAGATCAATGGTTGAGAATGGTTGAGGAATGTGCAACAAATAGAAAGAGGACAAGTGTCCCACCTCCATCATGTAATAGGGGAGTTAGCATAGTTGATTGAAGAGTTAACAGAATAGGCAAATCAGTTAAGTGAATTGATTGGAGAGTTGACTGAATTGATTGATTAGTTAACTGGGTTGATTGAGAAGTCAACATAATAGATTGACCAGTGAACTCAAATGACTAATTAGTTAACAGATTTGATTGATGAGTTAACTAATTTTGACTGGAGGATAAATAGGACATGTGGGTGAGGGAATATTAGCTAATTAAATATTTAAAATATTTAATTACATGTGCAACATTGTGAGGTGGAAAGGTGAGGTGGATTAGTGAGGTGGATTTATGGAATTAGGACTTAGGATAGAGGAATTTAAGATTAATTAAATAATGTAGGATTATTTATCTATGTGAGACATTAGAAGAATTTAGGGAATTTAATTAAATAAATTGATTTTATTTAATTATGGGATAATGAACCAATCAAATAACCTTAGAATATTTATTTAATTGATAGAAGAAAATAAGAGGGGATAAATATTAAGAATATTTATTTAGAATGAATCATGTCATTTTTAGGCATATACATTTTGCCCCTCTTTGATGCAATACAGTTTACGGTGCTGCTTTAAAGAATAAATAGTCTGACAATGATACATGCCCCAGTTTGCCCCTGATACAAGTTTGACGATAGGACGCCCCCTTGGGAGATTGGACGGGAAGAAGGCAAAAGGCGTGAGACGGACAATCTCATGATGAAGAAGGTTAGGTTTGAAGAAAATGAGTGAAGAAAGAGCCGAATGATACGCAATGCAAGAGAAAATGATAACACACACAAGCAAGCAAGCAAGTATGCACAAATGATATAAGAACAAACAAGGTGTTGCCCCTATCAAGCGGTAAACCAACGATATATTGATAACGATATACGACAGTGTTGTCAGGGTGGGGAACAATATATCCCTAGATGAACATGGCAGGTGTGTTGTCATGGTGGGGAATGATAGATCCCTAGAGCAACATGAAGGATAGTGTCTAGTTTTAGGAAATGAAATATGTCATGTAAGATGCGTGTGTTGGTCTGATTTTGACAATGCAACATCCTATATAAGACAATTGATTAATTAACTGGTCGAGTTGGTTTACGACCAGACAAGGATCAAGACCATTGTTTGTGATTGGATCATTTGTGCAAGATTGACTTGACTTGATTGGTATGGATTAAGGATGGACCTTGAATTTGGATCACTGCTCGGGTTGACCGAATTGAGAAGAATGGACCGCAACGATAGATAGAATACTAATTGATAGAAGAATGACTCGATAGAAGGAATCACAAGCTTTGACTTTGTAATGTTACTCTGCATTGTTTTGGAACTTTTTATTGCATGGGATATGGATGTATAAATGGATGTATAAAGGATGCTTTGCTTTTGACATCTTGATAATGCAAGTATTTTGAAGTGCTTTATTTCATCATTGGGCAATTTTTTTGGTACTTTTTCTAAAATGTTGTAAATTAAACAAGCATCTAGGCATAATTGAACTAAGATGACCTGAGTATTGCTTATATGGATTTTGATTTAGCAAGTTAATACAAGTATCTAGGTATAATTGAACCAAGATGACCTGAGAATTCCTTGCGTATCAACAAATAAGGATTGCCCCTGTTCATGTTAGACCTTTGATGTCCTCGATGATCTTTTGCCGATCATGTCTTTAGACAAGGTGTCACATTACTAAATTTTAATCCATAAACAGGAAACAAAGAAAATAATCATGCCCCCATCATCGCATCTCTAGCTTTTGGCATCCTTGAGTAGCATAGAAAGGCATGATAGCATAAATCAAGACTCAGTGATGTAACCATGTTTCCAATTTATAAAACATTTTTGCATTTAGATGTGTTTATTTCTTGCCATAATTTGAGTAAAATCATTTTGAAGGCCTTAGGTGTTTTTCTTCTTTGCTTTGGATAGGTTAAGGTGTCTTGTGTCGAAATTTCTACTTGAAGCGCGGGTTATGCTTGCACTTGCTTGTTTGGTGAGAAGATTTCACAATCCTTATTGAGGAGACGGACCCTAAGGGACTGACCTAGTGCCTCGGGGGTGCATTGCTAAATGGCCTTGCCTACATGATGACACAGAGGCAATGTAGTTCAGGGTAAACCCTAACGGACCTAAGACCTAGGCGAGAGAAAGTGGAGATGGACTCAGGTGGATAGAAGGACTAGATATGGGATGGATGGGACAGTGGAAGCCTCGGGGGTACATTGAAAATGGCCTTGCCTACGTGACAGCACAAAGGCAACATAGTTCATGGACTTGGACCATGGATGAACTGATGAGAGACACTATGCTAGGCTCACACTTACGGATATGGTATGGGACAAAACCTTGGTTGACAAGGCCAACAAAGAGATAGAGTATCAAGCCATGATAGGTAACTGTCAGGATTTTATTATGGGACAGATATTGGTCAAAAATGGGACATGAGTGAAGGAAGAACGGACACAAGGTGATTGGTTTCCCAAAGATGGAGAAGGCGGTTCATCACAAGTAACGCCTGTTTACCAGGTTTTCACCACTTGCTTTTATTTGCACGAAGAAGCTAGAAAGTATACATGATGCCTGTTTGCTAGGTTTTCACCATGATACCTATCTAAGGTGCCTGTTTGCTAGGTTTTCACCAAACGATGATTTTTTGTATTTTTCTAATTTTTTGACTTTTTTTTGCATTTTTCTATTTTTTTTATTTTTTTATTTTTTGATTTTTTTTGTATTGTATGCCCCCCTTACATTGGAGTTCTCCTAGGTATAGAACTGGCAAAGGTGCATGCTATTGATTGGGTCATCGAATAGCTCACCCTCTGACATTGCCAACTGATATGCCCCCAATCCATATGCGGCTACAATTACATAAGGCCCAAGCCAGTTGGGTTCGAACTTGCCTTTCTTTTCTCTATCTTGTTGGTTGCGAGGATTCTCCTTAAGAATGAGATCACCAATCTTAAAGATTCTTGGGCAAACTCTGTGGTTGTAGCTTCTTGACATCATCTATTGATATGCTTTGAGATGATCAAAGGCTTTTTGTCACCTCTCTTCTAGCAACTCTAGTTCTTGCAACTTGGAGACTCTATATTCTTCATCTGATATGAGACCTTTTAGCGACACCCTGACAAATGGTAATTCGACCTCAATGGAGAGGATAGCTTCTAAGCCATAGACAAGGGTGTAGGGTGTAGCACCTGTGGGAGTGCGTATACCGGTTCTGTAGGCCCACAGAGTGGGATTGAGTTAGATATGTCAATCACGGCCAGCATCGTTGACTATTTTCTTGAGAAATTTCAAGATGGTCTTGTTGGATGCTTCAGCTTGACCGTTACCTTGAGGGTAGTACGGAGTGGAAAAACGGTGTTGGATCTTGAATCATTCGTAGAGTTCTTAGACATCCTAGTTTTTGAAGGGTCTTCCATTATCCATGATAATGGACGAGGGAATTCTGTATCTACAGATGATGTAATTCAGGATGAATGAGGAGATTTGCTTACCTGTGACGGTGGTGAGGGGCATGGCTTCGATCAACTTTGTAAAGTACTCAGTGGTGGTTATGATGAATTTATGGCTATTGGAGGAGGTTGGATGGATCTTTCCCACAAGGTCAAGTCCCCATTGGCAAAAGGGCCAAGGTGTTGTTAAAGGTCTCAACTCTTGAGCTGGTGCATGTATCAAGTTCCCATGTATTTGGCACTGCTTGCACTTCTTGATGAACTGATATGAATCCATTTCCATGTTCGGCCAGTAATAACCCAAGCGTATGAGTTTCTTGGCTAAGGAAGGACCACTAGTGTGTGTTCTGCAGATCCCTTCATGTACGTCTTGCAAATCGGTTATAGATTCTTCTTGTTCTAAACAACAGAGTAAAGTACCATCTAGGCCACGTCAGTATAGGGTATCGGCAATGATGGTGTAACGAGAGGTTTGGCATATAAAAGTTTGTTGTTGGTTAGAAGATAGGTCAGGTGGGAGGATGTTGTCCTTGAGATAACTGTAAATCTTACCATACCAAGGTGAATCAAATCCAACTAGGAGGCATATGGAATGGTCTCAGGTAGATCATAAGCTGGTTGTCGGATAGTTTCCACTAAGAACTCGTACCGTGACTCATTTTCAAGTATCTCAAGGAGAGAAGCAATGATGGCCATGGCATCTACTGCTTTGTTCTCGATCCTAGGTATCTGTTCAAAAGATATGATTACAAAGTGTTCTTTGAAGTCATCGACCATCGGCTTGTATGGGACAAGCTTTTCATCTTTGGTTTGATAATCATCGTTGACTTGATTGATTATAAGTTAAGAATCATCGTAGACATGTAGCTCTTGGATTTTCCACTCAGTTGCCATCTTGAGACCAATTACTAAGGCTTCACACTCTACTATGTTATTGGTGCATGGGAATAACAAATGGTAAGACTTTGGAATTGTGTCACCATGGGGAGTTACGAACAAGATTCCTACCCCTGATCCATGATTTGTGTAGGACCCATTGAAGTAGAGTTTCCAGGAATATGTTGATATGTTGAATAGGGATTCATCTGGAAACTCAAATTGCATCGGTGTGGTGTCCTGTAATGGTGCATCCGCTAGTTGATAAGCAATGATATGTCCCTTGATAGCTTTTCTATCTATATACTCAATGTCGTATTCGCTTAAGAACATTACCCATTTAGCTAGGTGACCTGTGAGAGCTACTTTGCTTAGTAGGTACTTCAATGAATCTATGTTTACAATGAGTTTGACTAGATGTGCAAGCATATAATGTCAGAGTTTTTGTGAAGCAAAAACTACAGCAAGACATGATCTTTCTATCTGTGAGTATTGCAATTCATAGCCCACTAATGTTCGGCTGATGTAGTAGACAATGCTTTCTTTATTCTCATAATCTTGTTGTGCCAGAAGAAACCCAAGAGCCGTAGGTGTAGCAGATATGTAGAGTATCAGTGGTTTCCCTTGAATAGGAGGCATGAGAATGGGTGGATTTGTAAGATATTCTTTCAACATATTGAATGCCTCTTCACACCTTTCATCCCATCTGAACGAAATGTTCTTGTCCAGGAGATGACTAAATGGTTGGCACTTGTCTGCTAGCTGGGATATGAATCTGCAGATTGCTTGTAGGTTGACCTGTAGCAATCTTAATTTAGTAAGAGTCTTAGGTGGTGGCATGTCCATAATAGCCTTGACCTTGGCAAGGTCCATCTCTATTCCATTTGTCGACGTGATGAAACCTAGTAGCTTGCCTGAAGTGACTCCGAACACACATTTCTTTGGGTTCAACTTAACTTTGAATTGGTCTAATCTCTAAAAGACTTTCTCTAACACATCCAGGTGTGATTCTCTTGTGAGCGACTTTGCTAGGATATCATCGACATAGTCCTCCATTGTTACATGCATCATATCATGGAATATAGTCATCATAGCACATTGATATGTGGTTCCTACGTTTTTTAGCTTGAATGGCATGACATTCCAATAGAAAGTGCCCCATGGACAAGTAAAATTTGTCTTGTGTTGGTCTTCTGGTGCTATTCAGATCTGATTATATACTAAGAAACCATCCATGAGAGATAACATGGTGTGCCCTGCTGTTAAGTCAACTATGATATTGATATTTGACAACGAAAAATCATCCTTGCGGCAAGGTTTGTTTAGATCTCTAAAATCATTGCATAGTCTGACTCGGCCATCAGGTTTGGACACTGGTACAATGTTTGATATCCACTCCAGGTAGTCTATAGCTCTGATGAACCCTACATCTAGTAATTTCTTGTGTTCTTCTTTGACCAATAGCGCTATGTGTGGATGCATCTTTCTAAGCTTCTGTTTCACTTGTTTTACTCCTGGGTCTAATGGAAGATGGTGTAGAATCAAGTTTGAGTCTAGACCTAGCATGTCTGCATATGACCAAGCGAAGCTACCCCTCTTTTTCTTGAAGAATGGTACAAACCTGGTCTTTTCTGGTGGAGTAAGGGATTTAGCAAAGTGAATGATCTTAGGCTATTCCTCTATACCAATATTAACAAGCTCTGTTGATTCCACAATAATTTGGGACTTCTCCTGGTACATGTCTGTGGGGAGAGTGTCAAGCCTTCCTTCGTCAGGTGCCACAGTTGGGTTTTCACCTTTGGATGCATCCTTTATTTTTACTGTTTTGGGATCTAACACTGCCGCAAAATGGTTTTCACCATCGAATCTAGTTTTTATCTTGATATTTTTGTGACTAGAAGGCTTAGCACCCTCTTCGAAGTAGGCCATAGTATTAAGTTCAATAGTGAAACTAGCTTTATGATCTCCTTTGGGTAGGTGGTCCCTAAATTCCATATAGTCAATGTAAGCATCATCATTTTGGAACATATCTAGTTGAGGAGTTCCTCGTAGATCCTAGTCAATAAGTCCAGGATGTATAAGAGGGAGGGAGTTGGAGGATAGACCTGATTCATTGATAGTGTGAATGGATACGCTAGGAGTATAGGTAGGGGTGGTGTTCAGGATGGTACTTTCCTCCAAGTTGTTTATTGCGATGGAACCCAAACCTTCCTCGAAAGTTGTATTCTCAGAGATAGGCAAATCAGACTCTATTGGTCTATGTAGTAGCGTTTGTCCCTCACGATAGGGGCTAAAGATTTGGATGGTGTTGACCTCTTTGTCGTCATAGGAATGCTTTGTTAGCTCATCCCACTCATATTCATTGGAATCTGTGTTGCTGTCCTCTTGAAGTGTATGGGTTATTTCCAAAAGACAAGCATTTTCTTTAGCTTTGCCCTTGCCTTTGTATCCTAGACCATTTTTATTTCTAGCCAGTGAGGATGAAGAAGGTTGAATAAGTTCTATGATTCCTTCTTTTCTGAGGCTGATGGGGCCTTGTCCTTCGTAACCCATTATGTGCAGGATAGTTTCACCTAGCCCATAGAGTTCTGTTGGGAGCCTAGGTGGTTCTTGTGATGTTCTCTCTTCTTCAGTATAAAGCCACTATAGGATATCTCTTTCCTCTGTTTCATCAAATAAGGTCCCCCATTTTACAAAGGGAGTTGCAGGAGCTATAGGAGGAGCAGATGGCTTTGGAAAATGTTTGGGTTAGCCAAAAGATTGAGGAGACAAAGGCATCTTGGCTAAATTGAGGCTATGTTCTATGGAGTATTCTCCCACTCCACTTTCTTTTATGGTAATTTTCTACTCTTTGGGCCTTGATGAGGATGCTTCAGTGGTATGATCATGCTGTGGGATAGGGGATATAGAGGCTCTTTTATTTGGTATGATGTAATCAGGTTTGGCAAGGAAGGAGTTGCAATGCTGAAAGGGGTTAGGGTCACCTTGGATGGTGACTTGCTTGCCATTATGTAGGAATTTTATGCATTGGTGATAGGTTGAGGGTATTGCTTTCATGGCGTGAATCCATGGTCTCGCTAGAAAAATATTATAAGCGAGCTCCCTATCAAGGACTTGGCACACAACATCTTTTATTACTAGTCCCACTTGTATGGGTAGGACTACTGTTCCCTTTGTAGTTCACTCTTCTTCATCATATGCTTTGATAGTAATCTTGTTCCTTGGATCAACTGCCTGTTTAGAGAACCCCAAAGCAAGGACTAGCTTTAATGTGCAAATATTTAAACCAGCCCCCCCAGCAATGAGAACCCTCTTGATGTGGTGCTTGTGGATGAAGGCGACAATAGCTAGAGGGGTGTTATGAGGTTGAGACATAGAGAGGTCATCTTGCTCGGTAAATGAAATGGAGCTTGAGGAGGTCAGATTATCTACCATGGCCTGAAACTTCTCTTGGGCCAAGTTAGTGGGGACAGTGGTTTCCACTAAGGCTTTTTTGAGGATCTCTTTATGGGAAGGAGATAAATGCAACAAATCCAAGATAGAAATGTGGGCCAGAGTTTTTTGTAATTGGTCTATGACATTATACTGGTGGAAGTTGGATTGAGAAGGTGACGACCTTGGAGGGGCAGTATTGAGCTTGACTTTACCACTGTGGGTAATGATACTACAACCAGTTCTATTAGGTCCTGATTGTTGGTTGGGCGTGATGACATTGATTTGCGGGACATGCTCAGAAATGCAACTTATGGTATAGTCAAATGGCACACTTGCATAGTTGGCATTACTATTCCCACTATTTTGATTTGGCCTGTTGCAATTGTTGTTGTTGTTGCCGTTGTTGGTATTGTTGTTGTATGGCCTGTTGTTGTTAATGTTGTTGGTATTGCCATTGTTGTTATTGTTGTTGTATGGCCTATTGTGATTTAGAAGTGGATCCCTGTAAGCCACATGTGTCTCATTAGAGGTATGTTGTTGGGTTCTTCCTTAATTTTGATCAAGCACATCTTGGATAACATTTTTGAGATAGATACAATTATTGGTTGTGCCCCCTTCCTCTATGATATTCACAATAGTCCATGTCCTTCCAATAGGGAGGTTTGACTATAGCCTCATAATCACTTGTTGGTGGTAGAGAAATTTCATTGTTAGCCAATAACTTTCTTAATGCGGATTCTTGGGACTCACCCAGCGGTGTGAACTTTCTCCTTGGATTTTTGCTGAACCACGGTCTTGGCTCCCGAGAGAATGGTTTGTTGGGTGCAACATCGTTTGCTTCTCCTTTGAGAGTGAATATGGGTTGTTACTTGGGAGCTGCCACCTTGGCATCCACTACCCCATCGTTGACAACATTCTTATTCTTGGTCCAAAACTTTGATTTGTCTGTCGTGTAGTTGGAGGTAGGTGTGTCCTTGTATAACTTGATTGCTCCTTTGGTGATCATAGCTTTTTCGATGAAAAAGCTCATTTCAATGACTTTTGAGAATGATGTAGGGCATTGTATTTGTATTTGATAGCTAAGATCGGTATTGAGGTTATGGACAAACATCTCCAATAGCTGCTTCTCAGGTATATCGTAAAAACACTTACTTGCTAGTTGTCTCCATCATTGCAGGAAGGTGGTGAATGACTCACGACTCTTTTGTTTGGTGTTGCATAGATCTAGCATAGATACTTCATGTTTGATATTGTAAGAGAAGTGTGTGATAAATTTGTTGACTAGTTCATCAAAAGTTTTGATGCCTAGTGGAAGCCGTGAGAACCACTTCATAGCTTGGCCGCCTAGAGACCTAGGGAATAGTCTCATTAAGTAAGTCTCATTGTGAGCTACTTCCAAACATGTTGCATTGAATTCCCTAATATGGTCTCTAGGGTCCCCTTTCCCTTTGTATTTGTCAAACTTAGAAACTTCGAATCGATAGGGAAATGGTTTCATAATCAAACTTTTATCAAAGGGGTACAGTGTAATATCTTCCAAGGAGTATTTTTTAGTGTTTGTACCCATCGTGAGGTCTGACATTTGTTGCATTAGACTCTCAAATTATTTCCTCATGTCTTTTATAGGAGTATTTTGGTCCATGGTTATCTTTCCTTTGTCATTTGCATTTGGGTCTATGGCATTCTTTCCCTTTTCGTGATCATTTTCCATGTTTTCCAGGATTGAGCTTATATCAAAATCTATAGGGAGTTTAATTCCAAGACTAGCAGGATGATAGAAATACTTATGAGGGTCTTCATGGAGCACCTTCTCTATTAGGCGTTGGAATTTTTGATTTTGGATGTTTTCTTGATAATCTTCATAAGAGATGTCTTCGTCACTATCATGAGGTGTGACGATACGATTGGATGAGCCGGCCATTTCAAGTTGCTTTTTGTATTGAGATCTAGTAAGAACCATGCAAGGTGACGTGGGATGAAGTGGACTGGGACTAGAAATTTTGGCAAGGTGCCGATGGAGACTGCTATGGATAGGATACCTAGGACAAGACTTGGACAAAGGACTTTCTCACTCAATGATTTCAAGTAAGGCAGCGGATACAAGATGGTAGCCACTAGTAAGGGTACTCGATACCTATCTTACTGTGTAGGGACTAGCCGTGTAACAAGCCACTAGCAAAGTTTTGTGACCTACTAGGTTTACTTGAATTCACAATGACACGAAAGAAAGGACCTACCCTGATCTGATATGGGATATTTTAACTTTGGGACTAGAAAGACCTAATAGAAGGTGGATGGGACGATTAACGAAAGAGAGACTTTTTGGATGAAATGGATGAAAACTGACTGCAAGGTAGAACCTGATCTCTAATCTTGGAGCTAAGCTGAAATGGGTACTCAGAACTGGTAAAATTTTTCCCTCAAAAATTGTGCAAGTGTTCACTGTTGTGTATGCACTGAAACAAATGTGCAACAGAAATTGACAAATGCCCAGCAAGTCAGGATATATGCGCCGTATTGGTAAAAGGTGTATGCACATCAATAGATAGCAAAAGCATAGGAAGTCTAAAAAAATGCGCTGCAAGTCGGCACAGATGCGCAGGAACAGAGGACGGATGCGCCGCTCTAGCTTTCTTCAGTGTTTTTGCAATTTTTGGAATTTTTTCGATGTTTTTGGTACTTGGTTGCAAAAAAAAAAGGTCTTCTTGATTTGATTTTCTGAATTAATGGCAAGAAAACACAACAAACAAAAAGAATTTTTTATGATTTTTTAACTTTTTTAGTGATTTTTCTGACTCTTTTTTGGACTAAGAGAAAAGAAAAATAAGTACAAAATCTTAGGCTTGAAATGAATTACAAGGGTTTTGGGCCACTAGAACATAAGGTATTTAATGAGGGCAACTGTTCGAGTGGTTACACATGCGGTGACACTACTCTCCGTTATGGAGTCTCCCAGCCTCAAAGTGTTGCGCCTTAGAGGGTTTTAGGGGAGGTAACCGTCGGTGTAACACAGCAACACTCGTTGCAGGAGGTTTTCACCTCAAGCACATTTATTTTAAGTGGATTGGTTGGGCTTGGCGTCTAGCTTGTTTCCACTCAGGGTCGTTCCCACTTGGACATGCATGCATCCAAGGGCATGCCGCTCTAAAGGTTAAACAGATGGAATAACAAATCTGGCATTTTGGTCACCCAGTAAAGGGGAGAGCATAGGCTTGTTGTTATTCGATAAGCACAAAAGACACTGATTAATCCAACCTAGTTAAAAGTAGAAAAACTAAATGGGCTAATCTACTTGGGAAAGCACAGAACTTTGAAGTGATTTAGCAAGATAGCAATGGTTCAGTTTTTAACCCAGAAAGCAATGGTGAGTTCAGTTTTAATCCACATAGCACAAATTGTTAACTTTGAAATGTTGGTCAATCGAGATAGCAGTGGTTCAGTTTTAACCCAAATATTAGTGATGAGTTTAGTTTTATACCATGATAGCACAAGTTGTTAACTTTGAAATGTTGGTCAATCGAGATAGCAGTGGTTTGGTTTTAACCCAGAAAGCAATGATGAGTTTAGTTTTATACCAGATAGAAATAACTTTGAAAAGATAATAATGTTGCAATGCAAGATAGCAATGATCTATTTACTTCTTTCCTAATTAAAAACTATGTGGGAGTTTGCATGAGTATCTGTTCTACTATCCCTTTAGAAAGTGAAGTCTAAGCTATCAAAAATGCAACTATATGAAACTAAACCCGAACCTATCCTATAAAACAGCTCCAGAGAATACCTGCAAAGATGTCAGCGTTACCAAAATCTTCTTAGAAAAACCCTAAAATCCCAGCCTACTACAGAAGCGTCACTTTAGTGACTAAATGCGTAGAAATAGTCAATAGAAGCGTTGTAACACATATGTGCCGTAACAAAGGTTAAAAGCGTAGAAAGAAAGAACATATGTGTAGGAAGAATATATGCGTCGTAACATATTTTAAAAGTGCAGGAAAAATATATGCACCAGAACAAAGGACAGAAGTGTCGCAAAATTGTTCAAATGTGCCAGATTAGCATGTGCAATGCCTATACAAAACCTGTCTTCAAAAAAACTTAGATTTTGATTAAATAAAGGGGCTAGGACCCACGGTGGGTGCCAAAATGTTAGGGTAAAATAGGATCAATAATGAATGTGCAACAAACAACATCAAATACCCACAAGTCAATAGAATAGTGAAACTAAGAAGATTGAATAAAATGAAGCAATGAATAAAACAATGCAAACCTTCCTTGAATCGAAACTTCTATTGTTGCTTATCAAGATCATCCTTGTTTGTATGAGGTAGGCCCTCAGAGAGTGCACTCCTTTGTTGTTTTCAAGAATCTCAATAGTGAATGGTTGTGGTGATAAACATGCAATGAAGAGGAGTTTCAAAGCTTTGGGTGATCTCAAGCAAATTGTATTGGGGTGCCAAAGGTGCGCTGGTGAATTTCTGTAGAGTAACAATACGAATAGCCTAGATGAATAGAATGAAAGAATGAGGTTCCATTTATAGACTTGGGAGGATGAAGATCAACGGTTGAAATGAAATGAGCAAATCAATGGTTGAGAATGGTTGAGGAATGTGCAACAAATAGAAAGAGGACAAGTGTCCCACCTCCATCATGTAATAGGGGAGTTAACAGAATTGATTGAAGAGTTAACAGAATAGACCAATCAGTTAAGTGAATTGATTGGAGAGTTGACTGAATTGATTGATCATTAACTGGGTTGATTGAGAAGTCATTAGAATAGATTGACCAGTGAACTCAAATGACTAATTAGTTAACAGATTTGATTGATGAGTTAACTAATTTTGACTGGAGGATAAATAGGACATGTGGGTGAGGGAATATTAGCTAATTAAATATTTAAAATATTTAATTACATGTGCAACATGGTGAGGTGGAAGGGGTGAGGTGGAAAGGTGAGGTGGATTGGTAAGGTGGATTTATGGAATTAGGACTTAGGATAGAGGAATTTAGGATTAATTAAATAATGTAGGATTATTTATTTATGTGAGACATTAGAAGAATTTAGGGAATTTAATTAAATAAATTAATTTTATTTAATTATGGGATAATGAACCAATCAAATAACCTTAGAATATTTATTTAATTGATAGAAGAAAATAAGAAGGGAATAAATATTAAGAATATTTATTTAGAATGAATTGTGTCATTTTGAGGCATATACATTTTGCCCCTCTTTGATGCAATACAGTTTACGGCATTGCTTCAAAGAATAAATAGTCTAACAATGATACATGCCCCAGTTTACCCCTGGTACAAGTTTGACGATAGGATGCCCCCTCGGGAGATTGGACGGGAAGAAGGCAGAAGGCATGAGATGGACAATCTCACGATGAAGAAAGTCAAGTTTGAAGAAAATGGATGAAGAAAGAGCCGAATGATACGCGATGCAAGAGAAAATGATAACACACACAAGCAAGCAAGCAAGTATGCACAAATGATACAAGAACAAACAAGGTGTTGCCCCTGTCAAGTAGTAAACCAATGATATACTGATAACAATATACGATAGTGTTGTCATGGCGGGGAACAATATATCCCTAGACCAACATGGCAGGTGTGTTGTCATGGTGGGGAATGATAGATCCCTAGAGAAACATGAAGGATAGTGTCTGGTTTCAGGAAATGAAACATGTCATGTAAGATGCGTGTGTTGGTCTGATTTCGACAATGCAACATCCTGTATAAGATAATTGATTAATTAACTGGTCGAGTTGGTTTACGACCAGACAAGGATCAAGACCATTGTTTGTAATTGGATCATTTGTGCAAGATTGACTTGACTTGATTGGTATGGATTAAGGATAGACCTTGCATCTAGATCACTGCTCAGATTGATAGTTAGAATTGTGGACAAGAGATATGATGATAGATAGAAAGGTGATTGATAGAAGAATGACTCACAAGCTTTGTTTGTAAACATTGATACTCTGCATAGAATCTTTATTGCATGGGATATGGATATGGATATGAGATACAATTGGATATGGTATGGGTATGGAATGCAAATGGATTTATAATGGATGCTTTGCTCTTGACATCTTGATGGTGCAAGTATTTTGAAGTGCTTATTTCATCATTGGCCAACTTATTTTGGTACATTTTCTGAAATGTTGTAAGTTAATACAAGCATCTAGGCATAATTGAACCGAGATGACCTGAGTATCACTTACATGGATTTTGATTTAGCAAGTTAATAAAAGCATCTAGGTATAATTGGACCAAGATGACCTGAGTATTCCTTGCGTATCAACAAACAAGGATTGCCCCCGTTCATGTTAGACCTTTGATGTCCTCGATGATCTTTTGCCGATCATGTCTTTAGACAAGGCTTCACAATACTAAAGTTTAATCCACAAACAACAAACAAAGAAAATAATCATGCCCCCATCATAGCATCTATAGCTTTTGGCATCCTTGAGTAGCATAGAAAGGCATAATAGCATAAATCAAGACCTTGTAAGTTAACTTAACCAACACGAAACATTGTTGCATTTAGATGTGTTCATTTCTTTCCATAATTTGAGTAAAATCATTAGGAAGGCCTTAGGTGTTTTTATTCTTTGCCTTGGATAGGTTAATGTTCTACGTCAGGATTTTTGCTTGAAAAGAGTGGGTTTCACTTGTGCTTGCTTGATTGAAGAATGAGGTTCCATTTATAGACTTGGGAGGATGAAGATCAACGGTTGAGACGAAATGAGCAGATCAATGGTTGAGAATGGTTGAGGAATGTGCAACAAATAGAAAGAGGACAAATGTCCCACCTCCATCATGTAATAGGGGAGTTAACAGAATTGATTGAAGAGTTAACAGAATAGACCAATCAGTTAAGTGATTTGATTGGAGAGTTGACTGAATTGATTGATCATTTAACTGGGTTGATTGAGAAGTCAACAGAATAGATTGACCAGTGAACTCAAATGACTAATTAGTTAACAGATTTGATTGATGAGTTAACTAATTTTGACTGGAGGATAAATAGGACATGTGGGTGAGGGAATATTAGCTAATTAAATATTTAAAATATTTAATTACATGTGCAACATGGTGAGGTGGAAAGATGAGGTGGATTAGTGAGGTGGATTTATGGAATTAGGACTTAGGATAGAGGAATTTAGGATTAATTAAATAATGTAGGATTATTTATTTATGTGAGACATTAGAAATATTCTTAATATTTATTCCCTTCTTATTTTCTTCTATCAATTAAATAAATATTCTAAGGTTATTTGATTGGTTTATTATCCCATAATTAAATAAAATTAATTTATTTAATTAAATTCCCTAAATTCTTCTAATGTCTTACATAAATAAATAATCCTACATTTTTTAATTAATCCTAAATTTCTCTATCCTAAGTCCTAATTCCATGAATCCACCTCACCAATCCACCTCACCTTTCCACCTCACCCCTTCCACCTCACCATGTTGCACATGTAATTAAATATTTTAAATATTGAATTAGCTAATATTCCCTCACCCACATGTCCTATTTATCCTCCAGTCAAAATTAGTTAACTCATCAATCAAATCTATTAACTAATTAGTCATTTGAGTTCACTGTGTATATCAAAAAATTTGGATTTATAAATGGAAATGATCAAACAATTGAAATGCATAACCTAAACCCAAATAATTCAATACCTCGAAGATGCAAAATGAGCTTGATTGATTGATCGCTTTGTTGTGTTGATTGCTCGATTCTGCAGCATAACGTTGATAAGGAGATAGATGATGGATGCAAAGGTTCTAATGATATTTCAACAGCATGTGGATACTTGAGGATCAATGCCCTTTTAGAAAATTTGACAGAATAAGGGTGCTTAAGGCTCAATGCATGCTAATGGCTTGTGAGGGGGTTGATTTATAGGAAAGGCTCGGTTCCAATGGATGGCTAGGATCAATTAGGGCTTTAGGTGAAATGGATGGATAGGATTAAGTTAGGTTTCCTTGCACATCAAGAAATTGTAGTCATATGACATGTGGCAAAGGAGGATGAGGCTTAGGTGTGCTTGTGTAGATAAATACTAAAATTAGGTCCCATTAGTTGTGCATGTGAAAGATAAAAGTTGTAACACATGATTGACTAGACAAGTGTTGGAATGTGATGAAAGATGAGTGTTTAATTCAAATAAAATATTTGAATTAGTTGGGATATGAGGTGGATATTAATTAAATAAATAAAATTTATTTAATTAATTGAGAAGTTGAATAGGATGAGATAAGATATGATGTGGAAATTAATTAAATAAATAAAATTTATTTAATTAATTGGGATGGGGATAAGATAAATGGGATTATGCATGTGAAATTAATTAAATAAATAAAATTTATTTAATTAATTGGCTAAGTAGGATGAGGATGGGATTGAATGGGATTTTAATTAAATAAATAAAATTTATTTAATTAATTGGCTAATGGATAAATGGGATTAAGAGTGGGATTTAGGACAAAAATGGCTTATGATGTTTAGGATAATGTTTTAATAAGGTGTTGTAGGACATGGACAAAGTTGGGACAGATTTGGGTGTCTACATTTTCCCTCTTTGAGATGATGTTCGAGATGATAAGATTTGTGTCGAGTAACATCATTTCAAAGAAGTTAAGGTATGGATAATTGATAGGGATGTTGACGACGATGACGATGATGATGATAGAAAGGATAGGTTGGTGATGCCCCCTCGAGAGGATAGGTGGGTTGGACAAACACGGGTAGGCTCTCGAAAAGAAATAGTTTGGCTAAGAAAGATAGCTAAGGGAATGGATAGAAGAAATGAATGATGCGTTATGCTGCAATGAAAGTGAGCAACCATGATGTTTGATATAGCACTAGACATTATGCACCAAGGTATAAGGACCAGGGTGACCATGTGTCTCGTGCCCCAGCATAATACAACCTTGTCTGTATACAAGATATGAATATTAGCTGGAAATGATACCGATGTGATACAAATGCAAGATAAAATGATAGCACACACAAGCAAGCAAGCAAGCATGCACAAATGATTCAAAAACAAACAAGGTATTGCCCCTGTCAAGCTGTAAACCAATGATTGATTGTTTGATTGATGATAGTTGAGAGTGTTGTCATTGCGGGGAAAGCTATATCCCTAGATCAACACAGGGTTGTTTGCTAAGTTGGTTGGCTAGTTGATTGATTGATTTGGCTTACAACAAGGCTAGGATCAAGACCATGGATTGCGTTTGGATAACTTGGCTTGATTAATTAACATGATTGGTATGGATTAAGGATGGGCTTGCATTTGGATCTTTGTTTGGAATGGTTGGAAGATGATGAAATGTTGATTAGATTGATTTGATGAAGGATGGATGATTTGTGGTGGATTGAGCTTCTTTTGACTTGCTGAAGTGATTGGATTTGTTTTGATGGCTAGATTGATGTGCTTGAGTTGATTTGCTTTAGTGTTAATGTTGATGATTGATAGGATTTGTTTTGATGGTTGGCTTGATGTGCTTTGGTTGTGATAGTTGCTATTGCTGGGTTGATTGTTTTGATGATTGGATTTGTTTAGAATGATGATAGTGATGGTGTGATGATAAGAGTGTCCACTCAATCTAAGTATAAGCAAGTGTTCTTATTGTGCACAAAGGATATAAAATAAACAAGGTATTGCCATTGTCAAGTCATAAACCAATGATTGATTGTTTCATTGATAAAGATAGATAGTGTTGTCATTGTGGGGAAAGCTATATCCCTAGATCAACACAAGGATGTGGGAACGCGATATCCCATTGATGATGATTGATTGGGCTCATACAAGATTATGATCAAAAACTTGTTGATTTGATTGGATAATGTTCCTTGATTGATTAGCTTGCTTCATATGGATTAATGTGACTTGGATTTAAGATCATTGCTTAGATTGATTTGATTGATATGATTGGAAATGGATTGATTGAAATGGATGAATGAATGTTATTGATAGGAAGAATTGATGATTGATGATTGAAGATGATGATGAATTGATTTTGATTGAATGTTGATGAAGTGGATTATTTTGGATTGATGATGATTGGTTTTATTGCTTGGAGTTTTCGTTGGATAGTTGATTTTTTGGATTTTTTGAATATTTTGATTTTTTTTTGGATTTTTTTTTTGTGATATTTTGATCTTTTTTTATGTTTTTGAATGTTTTGGAACATCAATGGATTTACAATTTGGGTAGCCTTTGTGCTTGATACCAATGATAAGGGAGAAAACCAAGTCTAGGTGCAAAGGATGGATGATAGTAAATGGGATGGAAGGCTCATAATAAATGGGTGGATAAAGGGATATGCGATTCAGAGATGGATGCTTGCCTCATGATAAATGGATAGGTAGGCTATAGTGGAAAGCTCATGATAAACAGATGGGGATAGACTATAAGATGGAAAGCTTGTGATAAGGATACGCCATAGTGGATGGATCATAAGGGAGCTAGGATGTGATCTCCAAAGGCTATGTTGCATAGAATAACTTGCCCCATTCTAGGTGGTAATGCTTAGGATTTTACATGATTAATTTCATGACCAAGGGATGACATGATAGATTGGATTTTACATGACAAGGCTTATGATAGGTGGATACTGATAAGATGGATTGATTAGGAAGGTATGAGGTATACCAAGAGATATCTGAAGCATATTTCAACATTTTGCCCCCATGTCTTCCTCAAGATCAAAAGGAGGAGGATGGATAAATTGGTTCAATAGGATAGGCATTTTTATGTAATGGCTAAGGATGGTAGGATGGAAAATGATATAATGGGATCAATAGTTTAGAAATGGATAGGTTGGATGAGACAATGTGCCCCCAAGTGTAAGTGACATAGAAAATCAACCTACACATGACGCCTGTTTGCCAGGTTTTCATCATGGTACTTATCCAAGGTGCCTGTTTACCAGGTTTTCACTGTTGGATGAAGGGATTTCTCTTTACTTTTTTTTTTTTTTTGTTTTTTTGCTTTTTTGCTCTTTTTTTTTTTTAGATGGGATGACAATTACACATGGCGCCTGTTTGCCAGGTTTTCACCATGGTAATGGATAGGAGGGACTCAAGTGTTTAGTGCTATGAGAGATGATATTGTCCCTTTAGAGATGGATGTCGTCTTTGCATGGACCATGTTGTTATGCTCATAGATGTTGGTAAGGGAGATATGGATGGGAGATGGATAAGGTAGATAGTGGATTATGAAGGGAATGATGGTAGGGTAGGCTAGTCGCTTATGATGTGGATTTATATAGGCTTATGGAATGAAGATGGATGAAAAGTTTATGCCAAAGCATGGACCATAGGGATTGCATGGGGGAGATATGTAGGATAATGGAGGGAAGATGGGGAGATGTAGTTATGTGGCGGTGCTGCGGAGTGGAAGGGAACCATGACCAACGGCTGCACACACCGTGATAAACATTGAAGCTTTTGATGAGATGGTGGTGTAGGAAGCAATGGGGATGTTTGCCTGGGAGATGGTTGATGAAGTGATTTAAGAACCCACATAGATTTAGTATTTTTAGTGCTTTTGCTTTTCTTGTGGGATTGTTGAAGGGAATGGAAGTTTTGGGTGGAAATAGGTTCTTGGATGGATATAGGTGGTTGGGATTCTTGAGAGGTGGATGAGGATGCCTCATTTGACTTGCTAGATTTTTGCTTAGGAACCCAAACCATTTTACTTTTGGGCTTTGCTTTTGGAGGGATGGGCTTAGATGGCTACTTAGATGAGCTTTTCTTTGAGTTTGATTCTTTATGTCCTAAGGTATGAAGACCTTTAGGATTTTTGGTAGGATTTTTAGCTTTATAGGTAGAGGCATCAAAATTTTTGCTTTTGAATCCCATGGCGTGGGTGGAGTGGATGAAATGATTGGAAGTTTTATGCTTAGGCGATGTGTGCTTTTGTTGGCCATGATTAGGGATGTAAGGATACTTATGAATGATATGTATGTTAGGTGTTGGAAGCAATGGTGGCAAGGTGGATGGAGGGATATTTGGAGTTGGTAAAAGTGGAGGCAAGGTGGATGGCGGAAGGTGTATGGTCACATGCTTTAGACATTTATAGGATGATGGAGATGGAATGGCTACATATGTTTTGGGTAGATGGGGAGTGTGATAGAAAGTGGTAAGTTTAGGATTCATGAAGGGATTACCAACATCTTGGCCTTGTTTACCTTGGGGTGTGTATCCAAGGCCATATGAGCATGGATGAACTTTGACATGGTTTGGCTCCAAAATAACTTGTTCATAAAGGCCTAGACCTTTTCCTTGGTAGTTCATGTTTTGGAGGATGCGATTGACTATGGGACTAGATGTGTTTTGGGAACTAGACTTGAGTTCTTTATTGGATGGAGAAGATGAAGTGGATAAAGGTCGTTGTTGTCCTAAGGAAGAACATTCATGGACAAAAGTGGTAAGACCAAGTGGACATGATGGTGGACTTGAAGTGGAATCGATGGTGGATATGGAAGGATGATCATTAGGATCTTGATTATGTTCACTAAGATCCAAGCTATTTGTTTGATCTTTTATGCTTACTTGGGGGACAAGTGTCTCATCATGACAAGTGGATATTTGCTTATTATGGATAGGGCTAGATGGTAGATGACTAGGAGCAATGTGGATATCTTGGTCATGGATAGAAATAGGATTATGGATAGGATCAAGGTGCTCATGGATAGCTTCTTCATAGGTATCATCTTGATCATAAAGAAGGTAGATATTATGGATAGGTTGCATGAAAGTGTATTGATCTTGAGTTGGACTAGGGCTTAATGTTTCCACATGCTTAGGATTAAACCTTTGACATACCTCTTGGGTTGCTTGAATGGAAGTAGATGACTCTTGGATAGGCTCTTGGTCAACAACACGAGAACATGATGACTCTTGACTTAGGCTTGTGGTTGGAGACTCTTGAATAGACTTGTTGGCTTGTAGGTCACATGATGGGCTTAAAGGGCTAGGTATGTTAATGGAAGGTTGTTGAAGAGGCTCAAGGATATGTGAACCACATGATGAGATTATAAGATTGGACATGACCTTTGGAAGTTTATTGGTAGGCTCATGAATTGGTATTTGACATGGGGGTAGTTTATTCCTATCTAGTAGCCAATGGATCACATCCTTTACAAGTGTATGGGTGGATGGGAAATATAATGGATGGATGATAATGGTAGATGGTGCTGGAAGCTTAGGATTATGATTAGGTTGAGGGCTAATTGGATTGGATAGATTAGGATTTGAACTAGATGGGGATGATGTGGCACGATTTCCCATTATAGGTGGGTACACCTTGTAAACAATTGAGACAAATATTGGGCATTGATCTGTATTATGGCCTTTGGTCCTATGGTATGCACAATAATCATGTTCATCATATGGACTTTCTTCACATGGTTTGACTTTAGGAAGTTCAATGAGTTTTGCTTCAAGCATCCTTTGTAAAACTCTCTCAGCCGCATCCTTTGGTGAACGATTAGAATGATATGGTGAGGAAGGTAATGAGGGGCTTGGTGGTTTGGAAGGTAAAGGGATCAATGGACTATGATTGGGATCACATGGTGGTGTTGGGATAGGATTAGTTGGCTCATGTGTTGGCGGGTGATTAGATGATGAAGGCCACTCATAAGATGCATTTGCTAGATTGGTATCTCTCTTGTCAAAGGTAATTAAGTCTTGCATAGGATAACTTGGGCTTGTTTGATTTATGTACAAGGGATTACTTGGACTTGGATGTGCTTCTTGTTGCAAAGGTGGACTTAGGTCTATCAATGGTGCTTGGTGGTCTTGTTGAAAAGGTGTACTTGGACCTGATTGATTTATGTACAAAGGGCTATTTGGACTTGCATGTTGTTCTTGTGATATCACTTGATTGCCTTGTGGATGGGCTTGGTAGTGCATTGGAATGGTGGTATGAGGGATTGGATAAGCTTGAGGTGGAGGTTGATAGGTTGATGTGGCATTGACTTGGTGGATAGGTGGATTAAGTTGATAGGAAGTGGATAGATATGACATGTGGCTATAAGGTAGATTAGGTTGATAGGAAGTGGCTAAGGATTGTTGTATTTGTCGAGCTTGACTAGTGGCTAAAAGGTGTTGGACTTGGGCTATGAAGTGTTGTAGTTGAGGTGATTGGCTTGCATGGGGTTGAGCTCTTTGGATGAAGAATTGTAATATTTCAATGGCATCTTCGTTTAGGGGTTGTGATCCTTGATAAAGATTTTGGAGGAATCTTTGGAATTTGATTTCTAGGTCCTCTAGTGTAGACATGTTGTCACCACGTGTTTGTCTTAAGTCTTTTTAGCAAGTGCTTGCTTAGGGATTTGGATGATGATGTGGAATGTTTAGATGATGTGTTTAGATTGATTTGTTTATGTGTTTGGGTGTTTAGAGCTTGATATGGCAATATTCAAACAAATGATTATGCATATACACACATGAATCACTCACGCAAGACACATAAGCAAATTGTTGACTTTGAAAATGAAATGTGATGATTATGCAAGCACACATGGAAGACACATCAACAAGCCTAATGTGTAGTCAAGTGGGTATAGCCAATTAGGTCTTAGGCTATCTATTGCACAAGGTTGACTATGGAATTGAAAGTGAAATCCTGCCACACAGCCAGGAGAAAGGGGTAACCCACCCTTCACCTTCACTTCCCAAAGGTATAAAGTTCTTTGGGGCTTAGCCAAGAGTGACAAGATTCCAACTCCCAATGAGGGTGTCTTTCGATTCAGCCTCGATTGAGGTCGTCCCTTAGAGTGGTGTGTCTCCAAGCAGGCCTCCTAAGAAGGGTATGACAAAAGCAAACCAAGTGAGCTGTCACTTGATTCACACTCGCAGTTGTTAATTTCCCCTTAGAAACTTGAAATGTGTAACAAACAGTTCAAGCACTTGTTCTTTTTAGACCCAAATCTAAATGTGATGGAAGACAATGGTTTGTTTTAGCCCAATTTTTTGAGGTGAATTTGCAAACAATTGTTTATTTTAAAGCCCAAATCCAAGTGTGATGACAAACAAGTTGTTTGTTTTATGCCCAAAATCTAAATGTGTGATCAAATAATGATTAGAGATGAGAGATTAGAATGAGTGCACCTCATAAAAATTGCTTTCCAAGTTGCTATTATGATTGATCCAAATGTTGCTCCAGCTCCTTTGATTCACTTACAAGTCACTGCAAAAAATAAAATGTGATTTGGTTTGCTAGATTGGAAGATATGATTTTTTTTTTCTAAAAGTCGCGCGTCAAAAATTTCTGAAAAATTAGAATCGCAGGGTCAACTTCAAATCGCCATAACTTTTTGAATACTGAACCAAATCTTTAATGTAACCACTTTTCGGAAAGCTCTCGAAGTCCTCTTTCCAACGAATCTAAGACCTCCTTTTTACAAGACCTGTGTAAAACAAAAAACCCTCTGCAACAGATCTGGTCATAAATTTAAAAAATCAGCAAAAAGTTGCGCGTCAAAAATTTCTGAAAAATTAGAATCACAGGGTCAACTTCAAATCGTCATAACTCTTTGAATACTGAGCCAAATCTTTAATGTAACCACTTTTCGGAAAGCTCTCGAAGTCCTCTTTCCAACGAATCTAAGATCTCTTTTTTCCAGGACCTGTGCAAAACAAAAAACCCTCTGCAACAAATCTGGTCATAAATTAAAAAAAATCAGCAGAAAGTCGCGCGTCAAAAATTTCTGAAAAATTAGAATCGTAGGGTCAACTTCAAATCGTCATAACTCTTTGAATACTAAGCCAAATCTTTAATATAACCACTTTTCGGAAAGCTCTCGAAGTCCTCTTTCCAATGAATCTAAGATCTCTTTTTTTCCAGGACCTGTGTAAAACAAAAAACCCTCTGCAACAAATCTGGTCCTAAATAAAAAAAATCAGCAATATAAAATATCTTCAACCTACAAATCAAAGTGCATAAACCTGCAAAAATGAATGATTGACGCTCCAACAGATCTGATCTTCACAAAAACAACTCAAACAAGAGGGTTAATCAGGGACGTGAGTCCCACCGGGCATGCCAAAATGTATATCGAAAAATTTGGATTTATAAATGGAAATGATCAAACAATTGAAATGCATAACCTAAACCCAAATAATTCAATACCTCGAAGATGCAAAATGAGCTTGATTGATTGATCGCTTTGTTGTGTTGATTGCTCGATTCCGCAGCATAACGTTGATAAGGAGATAGATGATGGATGCAAAGGCTCTAATGATATTTCAACAACATGTGGATACTTGAGGATCAATGCCCTTTTAGAAAATTTGACAGAATAAGGGTGCTTAAAGCTCAATGCATGCTAATGGCTTGTGAGGGGGTTGATTTATAGGAAAGGCTTGGTTCCAATGGATGGCTAAGATCAATTAGGGCTTTAGGTGAAATGGATGGATAGGATTAAGTTAGGTTTCCTTGCACATCAAGAAATTGTAGTCATATGACATGTGGCAAAGGAGGATGAGGCTTAGGTGTGCTTGTGTAGATAAATACTAAAATTAGGTCCCATTAGTTGTGCATGTGAAAGATAAAAGTTGTAACACATGATTGACTAGACAAGTGTTGGAATGTGATGAAAGATGAGTGTTTAATTCAAATAAAATATTTGAATTAGTTGGGATATGAGGTGGATATTAATTAAATAAATAAAATTTATTTAATTAATTGAGAAGTTGAATAGGATGAGATAAGATATGATGTGGAAATTAATTAAATAAATAAAATTTATTTAATTAATTGGGATGGGGATAAGATAAATGGGATTATGCATGTGAAATTAATTAAATAAATAAAATTTATTTAATTAATTGGCTAAGTAGGATGAGGATGGGATTGAATGGGATTTTAATTAAATAAATAAAATTTATTTAATTAATTGGCTAATGGATAAATGGGATTAAGAGTGGGATTTAGGACAAAAATGGCTTATGATGTTTAGGATAATGTTTTAATAAGGTGTTGTAGGACATGGACAAAGTTGGGACAGATTTGGGTGTCTACACACTGGTCAATCTATTATGTTGACTTCTCAATCAACCCAGTTAACTGATCAATCAATTCAGTCAACTCTCCAATCAATTCACTTAATTGATTGGTCTATTCTGTTAACTCCCCTATTACATGATGGAGGTGGGACACTTGTCCTCTTTCTATTTGTTGCACATTCCTCAACCATTCTCAACCATTGATCTGCTCATTTCATCTTAACCGTTGATCTTCATCCTCCCAAGTCTATAAATGGAACCTCATTCTTCCATTCTATTCACCCACACTATTTGTATTATTACTCTATAGAAATTCACCAGCGCACCTTTGGCACCCCAATACAATTTGATTAAGATCACCCAAAGCTTTGAAACTCCTCTTCATTGCACATTTATCACCACAGCCATTCACTATCGACATTCTTGAAAATAGCAAAGGAGTGCACTCTCTGAGGGCCTACTTCATACAAACAAGGTCGATCTTGATAGGAAACAATAGAAGTTTTGATTCAGGGAAGGTTTGCATTGTTTTATTCATTGCTTCATTTTATTCAATCTTCTTAGTTTCACTATTCTATTGAGTTATGGGTATTTGATGTTGTTTGTTGCACATTCATTATTGATCTTATTTTACCCTAACATTTTGTTTCTAAATATTTGTTTATGGTTGTTATTGTTGCAAATGTTGTGGATGTTCCTTTTACTAATAAGTCTATAAAATTGTGGGCCTCCCACACTTGCTATGGGAAGTCATTTTTCTTCCATTTCATTAGTACGAATAATGGAAACTACACTACTTTTTAGCTTCTTGCAATACAAGGTGAGGAGGAAATGGTGATAGTTAGATTGGATATATCTATAGAATATGGTTCACATAATGGATTGCCTTCGTATCTCTATATTTTTTAGTTATGTACATGGAAATCTAGGGGTTCAAAAGTGGCCACCTTCTTTTCTTGAAAACAATAAAAACTCTTGGATGAGAAATTGAAGATAGCCATGCTCAAAATTAGAAGATGTGATAAGAACAAGATTTTTAGTGCTCTAAATCTAGTTTCTAAAATACTTTTTTTTTTAAAACAATGGAGATTAAGAGGTTCAAACAGGGGGAACACACAAAGTGCTCCTATTTTTGTCAGAAAAATATAACATAGTGTCTAGTGTGCTCCCCCTGAAATGTGACTTTTTAAAGTATTTTACAAATTCCTTTAGTGGAAAATTAGCTAACATCGTGTAGTTTATACCTTAGTTTTCTATTAATTTTTTGATGAATATAAGATTTTTATGAATTTTCAAAGTGGACACATCCTAAAAAATAAAAATTTGAGTATGCTCCCCCCTAATTTTTTTGAGAACTAATCAAAAATCATGTTTTTCAATGTGTATATAATAGAGTCTAGAATCTAAAAATGTAATTTGTTTCAAATTTTGATGAACGCATAAAAAATGACACCAAAAATTCTACACATAAGTTTTCTACAAAATAAAGAACACATTAGCAAAATAAATTGAGGATGGAAACCTTAATGTTATCAAATTTTAGAAAAAAATACATGGTTATAAATATAACAAAAAACTTGAAGTCATCTTGGCATTTTTTCATATTAACATTGAAAAACATCGTGTAAACTTGATGGGGGTCACACTTAGGATTTAGTTGATTTTCTATGTTTTGTTGAAAACACGTCTTTGGCATCCAAAAGGTAGGTCTAACCCTTTGGGTTGGAATCCTAAGGAAAATCCAACCCTTAGGGTTGTAATTTCCCAAAGCATTAAAAAACACACTCGTGTAATAATGTGAGCATGTTATAACACTCTCACATAATAACGAGAACATTTTATAATGCGCTCACATTTTAGATTAGTTAAAATGACTTGGATGATAAGAGGGACAAATTGTATGAGAAGACTCCTATCACCCCTCCATCTTCTTTTACTTTAGAGTAGCCTCATGTCTAGGAAGAGACAACCATTATATCATTTGGTGACAATGAGGAGGAATATTCAAGGTCTCCATACTTTCAAATAAAAGAGGTGGTGTTGGAACAAGTAACATCATATGCACCTTATTAGATTAGGCGATGGAGTTAGAGAGGGAGAGATAGATAGAGATACAGGAGAGTGATAGAGAGAGGGAGAGAGATAGAGAGGGAAAGAGAGATAGAGAGGGATGTAGAGATAGAAAGATAGAGTTAGAGAGAGGGATAGATAGATATATATATATAAAGAGAGAGAGAGAGAGGCAAAGAGATAAAGAGAGAGGGAGGATAGAGAAATAAAGAGATACAGGGAGAGATAGATAGATATATATATATATAGAGAGAGAGAGAGATAGAGAGGGTGAGTAGAGATAGAAAGAGATAGAGAAAGGGAGAGATGGAGATATAGAGATACCATTAGAGAGAAGGAAATATAGAGAGAGGGAAACATAGAGAGATGAGAGATATAGAGGGAGACATAGAAAGAAGGAAGGGGAAAGGGAGAAATAGAGAGAGAGAGAGATGGAGAGATAAAAATATAGAGAGATATTGAGTTGAATAAGCCTTTTATAGAAAGTGCTTCAGACTTTGAAAATCTCTACTAATCCTTTTCCAACATGTCAATTTAATGTTTCATGGAGGAATTGTTGTTTAATAATCATATTCAACAATAAGCTCATGCACATTCTAAAGTCTCATAAAAAATCACAAATTACATATTGAATGAAAATATGGGATGCATTATCTTGCCTTTAGAGGTTGGTTAAAAATTGTACAAATTTTATGTCATGCATTAATTCTTCTTCAAAGAGATTTGATATTTTACTTGGTAGACCTTGGATACAACAATGTAAAGAAATACCTTCTATGTTAGATCTTTGTATCAAGTGGTTTAAGGAAGAAAAACTAAGAGAAGAATTGGAAATTTATAAGGCCAAGTGAGCCTATAGTGATAGATTCCAAATTTACTTATGCACATTCATGTGTTTTAAAGAAATTGACAAAGCAAGGCCTAAAGCATCTCAAATCACAAAACCTATAGTTAATGGGCATAAAGGGTTTGATTGTTTATGCATTTAGGAGATCCTTATGAAAAAATTAATCATGTGTCAAGGAAAAAAAATTAAGGTATTGTAAATGATAAGGAATTTAAACATATTTGAACTTCTATAGGAACTTATTCTACTTGGGTCCCAAAGAAAGATTTACAATGAAAAATTATACATATGGAACCACCTCCAAGAAAGTAGGAATAATGGGTAAATAAAGATAAATCAATAGTTGCACCACTCTCAATCACATTTGTTAAAGGTTCTAGCATACATATCAATGAGAAATTCATTCTACATGATCTAGAGAGATAGAAGTAGAGACATATAGAGAGAGTGAGGAAGAGATAAAGATAGAGAGAGGGAGAGATAGAGATAGGGAGAGGGAGAGAGAGAGAGAGGGGGGGGGCTGAGATAGAGAAATGGATAGATAAAGGGAGATAGATAGATAGATAGATAGAGAGGAATATATAGATAGAGATAGAGAGAGGGGAAAGATAGGGAGATAGAGATTGAGGAATAGAGAGAGAGAGAGAGAGAGCGCGCTAGATAGAGCTACATAGAGGAAGGATAAGGAGATAGGAGGATAGAGAGATAGAAGGAGGATAGAGAGATAGATATAGAGGGAGGATAGAGATAGAGAGATAGAGGATAGGTAGAAAGAGACTATCCCTATCTCTCTCTCTCTCTCTCTCTCTCTCTCTCTCTCTCTCTCTGTATCAATCTCCCCTTCCCCCTTTTTTCTTCCCTACTCTCTCTATCTCTCTATATGTCCCTATCTCTATATCTTTCTATCTCTATCTCTCCCTCTCTATCTCCATCTCCTTATCCATATCTCCAAGCCTCTCTATCTTTATCTCTCCTTTCCTCTATTTCTCCTCTCTTCCTCTATACATACCTCTCTCTCTATCTTTCCTTATCCCTCTCCCCCTCTCTAGATCTCTCTATATTTATCTCTCCATCTCTCTATTTTTTTTCTTCCAATATTGACTATAGTACTGGTGTATGTCTAACATCCTTAAGTTGCCCACTATCTTTTTGCTTAACCATATTAATACCTTAAAACTATTTATTATTGGTTGCTCAATTGCCATACCATGTAAGCCTTGTGAAGATTACACTGAAGGGGCATAATAGGGGCCACATCATCTTTACTCTAGCCTTATATTTTATGGAGATGGTGTAGGCTATAAGTGATTTATATGGTGGAGACCACTCTCTCTCCAATAATTAAAAATGTTTGGTCCTATGTCAAGAAGTTCTATAGTTTCCCCTCAACCAAGCTATTAATGGTGCAAATTATGAGTATAACTAACATAGCATGGAAAACCAATGACATCTTCGAAATGCATAAGGCTGATGAGGAATGTAAAGTACACTTAGATTTTGGGTTTTTATTTCTATAAATAAATAATGAAAGCATTTTATAACATGCTTGCATTATAACATGATCACATTATGGCTAGGTAGTGACCAAGCCTAGGCTCAGTAACTACCGAGCCATAATGCGAGTGTATTATAATGTGAGAATGTTATAACGCACTCACGTTATATCTTGTTTGGAAAAAAAAGTGGTTTTGGCCACTTTTTGGTCCCCCATCATTTTACATATGGCCTTTGTTAGACACACTAGGATACTGAGAGGGGGGTGAATTAGTATCTAAACAATTCTTCAATTTTAACAACTTCAATGTATCCAGAGCAGATCAGAATTTAAGAATCACAACACTAACATGAACATGAAAGATTAACACAATGCACAGTAACACATAACACTAGATATACATGGAAAACCCTAGAAGGAAAAAATCATGGTGAGGATTAACTCACAATATATGAAGCTCAAATAGTAACTTTGTTTTAAGGGCTTTAACCCAAGGAAGCTGCTACTCCCAAAGTAACTTTGATTTAGGGTCAATCCCAAGGAAGATCCTACTCACTGATGACTTTGTTTTAGGGGCTTTAATCCAAAGAAGAAACTACTCCCTAATCTGAGAACAAACTTAGAAATCCTTATAGTATGATAATCTTTCAACTGTCTGAAAATTGCCTTTGAATCTCACACATGATGATTGCACTTCTGTCTATTCACACTTTCCTTTGAAGATCTGATCAGTCAGGCACACTCTATACTTGATCACTATCTCAAATAAGTCTTTAAGATGAATCTAGACAACATCAACAACATCTTCTCTTTCTCCCACAATCCCACATTAATAATACATTTATTTTACTTTTCTCTACTTGTGAACCTTGTTTTTCAACTTGCAATCATACCCTCCGCATTCAATTTGATCTCATATTTATACATGATATTACATTGATTACATAGCTTTTTAGTTAGATAAATCATGAAAAATACATTTACAGGTCGTCCATACAATATACAATATGAAATGTGTACAAGATAGGTCTAATTAGGACAACACATTATACTAGCAGAAGACACAAGCCTTGTGGACCCCAACACTTGCTTAGCTAGGTCCAAAAGATTCTTCATAGCTTTAAACAACAAGGAATTAGCTTCTCAAACTCCACTTATTTGAAAATAGGACAACTTTAAGGAAAACTCATGAAGACTTGAAGAGTAATGACCATATCAACTAGAAAACCTTGTACCAAACAAGAAAAATTTTCGTGACACTCTTCCAGATGAGTCCACATGACTCAAAGAACATCCCCAAACACTCCTTTGCCACCACACATCAAAGAATTATGCCACACACTTGAATCATTAACTTTAAGAACTCTTTGTCATCTGGAACACACTGCAACAAGCTGTCAATTGAAAAACTAAGTTGTGGACCACCAAGAAGCTTGAAATAAGAAAGAGGCATGCAATTTACATTCAAGGATATGTCAAAAAAATTGCAAGGTCAATCATTTACTTCTAGAGGAATGTAGAGTATTCCAGTAGGTCTTTAACACTACTTCATTCTGCCAGATCACATACCGGTACTTTATCAATCATAACTTTCACCACAGAAGGAAAGGATGGTCTGAAACTTTGGAAATGTAATGTTGGAAAATGTTCCCTTGGGGGCTTTTCCCTCATAAGGTTTAGCTCTCGGGTCTTTAGAGTGCATTTAGGACATTTTAGTTCATATTTTGGCATCACGATGGAATGAGACCTAGGTTCCTTGGCAAATTGGACCTAGGTGGACCCCTTGAGCTGTACCCTACCTAAAATAGGGGGAGGACTTGGGCGCTCATGCCCTAGTCCTACCATATTTTGGGGCAGCCCCAATTTTTGGGTGTCAGTTTATGACCGTTAGTTGGTTATTTTTTCGACATGGTAAAGTTTGATTTTTAAAATCTTGGTGGGAATGCTTATAGGTGCATATGTAAGCATGTGTAGGCATTCATTTGTAAACTAGATGATCATTGTGAACTCTAGGTATTCTGAAGGTGATTCAAGGCTTTCTATTGTGTTGCAAGAGCAGACTTGTATATTTTATGTGTTGATATTTGCATATTTGAGCTTCAATCTCCTCATGGCATGAAGAGCATCTTCCTCCATGAGATCTTCACTACAAGGTGACATATCATTATGTTTTTATCATTGATTCCTTTAATTTTTGCCTCTCTCTCATAAGGGCATGCACTCTTTGTCTGACAATAGTGTTCAGAGACTTAAGTGTCCTCCGAGGCTTGACTGAGGCAAGCCTCTCAACACCACAACCCCCAAACCAAGTCTTGTGATTGCAGGTTACAGGTGTCGCATCTAGAAAAAATTGGAGCTATAGGAAGTCTTAGCATGCATCAAGGATTCAGGATCTGAAGAGAAGTCAGACATAGGATCACTTCTAGGACTAGGGCACTCGTAACAGTGTCCTTTGCAGATAGATCTCGAGAAATAGAAGTTACAGGGCTGATCAGTGTAGGAAGGAGGTCTAGATTCCCCAAAAAAGTAGGTACCTTGGACTTGGGCACCCACACCGTAGTCCCTGACTATTCCACCTCAGAACCCCAAAAAATAGGTATTCTGTGATTTGTTATTTCACTCCCGTTTGCAAGAGCTTTTCCCGTTATTCATCAATTTGTTGTCGTATTTGCATAATTAGGGTTTTAATGGTTAATTGGACATAAGAGAAGAAAAATTGATAATTAATTCCCTAATCCAAGTTTCCCTTCATTTGCAAGTGACCTAGGGCATGATAGTGCTCGCCACTTGACCCTAGATCCTTCAATGTTTAGTGGAAAGGAGGGTTTTTAACATCTAAACAACAAAGATCAACAAAATCCAATTTTACACTAAAAATTTTGGTTAACCCGTGTTTTGGACTTAAATTGAAACTTGCTGAGTGTTTTTCTTTAGATTTGTATTGATTTCATTCATTCATTTGATCATTTATTTTATCGCATTGAGAAATTTTTTTTTAAAATTGAAAAATTGGAAAAATACAAAAAAATTATATTGTTTGGCTTACTAAATTACATCAGTTCTTTCTAAATTTTCCTAATTCATGATTTTTGCATTAGACTGTATAAACTATAGAAAAATCCAAAAAATCAGAAATTCACCTTGCATTTTCATCATTTAATTGCTAGGGTTTTGTGGAAATTTTGACAATTTTATATAACCTAGTAATTCCAAAATCTAGGGTTTGTAGGCAAAATATTTTATCAAATTTGTCTACTGATTTTAGAGGCTCCTTAAAATTTTCATTTGGCTTTAGTCTTTTATTTTAGTGTGAATTTGCATTTAGATTTAAAATATTTGCATTTTTGCATAAAAAATTTCAACAAAAACTAGCAATTTTGATGCATTTTCATTAAATTTGCATGGGCATTTTGCATATTAAGGATTGAAAATCATTTTCAGATCTGAGAATAATTCAATTTAATCATAAATCAGACTTCAAATCATTGACATATTATTTTATCCCAAGATCTCAAACCTAGGGCTTCGAAAACAACAATTTTCACTAAAATCGGCCTTATCAACTTTCTAAATTTGCACTATAGGTGTGTTGTGAAGGATATTTTTGCATTAATTTTCTGTTATTAGGGTAATCATTTTCTTCCCTTCACAAAAAGCTTCACAACACCCTTTTATTGAGCCCTTGTAGTGAAAAATTTGCAAAAAACTACACATTTTGACCATTTTTGCCCTAGGGTTTGACCTAGTTTGCACTCCAAGCATGTTGTGATCAATTTTATGGATTGAATTGATTTGTATTACTGATATTCTTAATTTTACCTCCTAAAATTTGTTACAACACACATTTTTCTAGGTCTTGGAATTGAAAAACTGTGAAAATTTGCATATTTTGCTATATTTTCACTAGGGTTTGACCTTAAGTGGCACTAAAAGCATGTTTTGTTGGTTATCTTGGCACCAAGTGGCTGTTATTACTGATATTATTTTCTTTCCATCATCATTTTCCTCACAACACCCTTTGTTATGCTCTCTTGCATCACGTTTTGGTGAAAAAAGTGCCTATGTTGACATATTTTCATTATATTTTGACTTGCATTATCTTGGATTTGCATCAAGAGTGTATTGAGAGTGATTATATTTCTGTTCTGGACTGATATCAGACATATAACTTGCTTCCCTTGATTGAAATCCTCATAGCATCCTTTTCTTTGATCATTTGCATTGAAGAGTATCGAAAAATCAAGTATTCTGGGTTGTTTTTGCTCTTGTCGTTTGCACTGATTTTGAAAAGCTTTCAAAAATCTGATTTTGCATTGGTTTGAGCATATAAACATGGCCTCTAATCATAACAGTGACAATAGGTTCCCTCTTATACCTTACATGAAAAGAAAGGCTCTTGAACCTGAAATTGTTCACTCCTCATGATAGAACAACTGGAGAAAAAGGACCTTTTTACATTACTGTGAAATAATGGGAAACCCTGTGAATGGAACTCTTATCGATCCTTATTGCATGACTAATGTTTCCACTGAGGATTTCCTCTTTTCACATCAATTAATGCAAGGTTCTTATGACCCCTCGAGCATGATGATCAAGACGCATAAGGGAACCTTTATCAAGCCTTTGGGTAAGATATCTTTATTAGTAACACTATCTAGAAAACATGTCAAACAATGGTTTGATGTTGTCCCCATTTCTAATCTCTTTCACATTAAATTGGGACATCCGTGGCTAAAATAAATGAAATCTATCCCTTCAATAATACACCATTGTCTGAAATTCCCTCTGGATGGCCATATAATCACCATCCCTCAAAACAAGTATAAACCTTTGGTTCAACAAATACATTACAAGTTGAATTACTTCTAGGATAAAACTAAAATACCTTGTCCTCCTATACAAGAAATGACAAAAGAGAAACAACCAGCATGTGAAGAGAACTTTAGACTAAAAGAACAAGGTCCCTATGCTGAGGTTCCTCCCCTGAAATCCTTATAGGGATTAGGAGATCATTGTCAACAATAAAATGTTCCACCGCAACAAATGAGGTTTGATCCTAGTGCTTCATCTTCTCATTTGCACAAGCCTATGAAAGAGGATAGCCCTATCTTACAAAAGATAAGTGGTAAAACAAAATGAAATAGAAAAGCAAGAGAAAGAAGAAAAAGAAGACAATAATATGCTATAAACCTTGCCTCTCAACAAGAAAACATCGATTCTAACATTCAACCAAACAAAGATAATCCTAACAATGAACAACATATGAACAAGGTATGAATTTGTGTTGGGAATTAAGTTGTCTCAACCTTGGTAATTCCTTACATTATTAATGTTTGCATTTATTATTTAATTGGCTATGTTGTAAATATTTGTAAATTCCATATTGTCATATTGTGGGATGTGGCACGGTGATGTGTGTATCCTACATGGTATATGACAACTTGTAATTTTGTCATCGCATGAGGAGATAGGCATCCCACTTTGTGGTAGGAGCATTTTTCCATGTGTCGGCATCTTCCATGTTGTGTAAGGGAATATTGACTGAAACGGTTATGACGGATTCCTATGATAGAATCTATGACATGTAAGAGTCAGAAATAGAAGTTTTTAAGACATGTGATGACATGTGTTATGAAGCATTTTTTAATAAGCCATATTTGGGCACCCCAAGGTGGAATATGACATGTTGTAAGAGAATATGCTATTTATAGCATGTGTATGATAGATTCTCTTACAGCTGTAAGTTGTAACCGCTATGACAGATTCTATGACGGTCGTATGTGTCGTAAGAGCATCTATCATAGCCCATTTTGGAAATAGGTGACCTCTTTGGGATGGGAGCTATGGAAAAGTGTTAGGCACATTCTACAATGTTGACCAAGTGTCCTTAGGTGTGGGTTTTGGTCCATGAAGCCAAGTTGGACACCCATCCCAAGATCGGTCTAATATTGCCTTGTATTTCCTATATAAACAGGTTCTTGGAGATGGAGTTTGTATTACAAGTTTACAGGTACTGTTATGCTGCCAGATTGACTCCAGACATGAGTGTCAAATACCACTAAAGCTTGCATTGCAAGTGTATTGTAAACAACTTTTAGATTTGTTAATACATTGTATAGGTTTCTAAGTGTGGGGTTTTTCACTCGATAAGGGTTTTCCCCACCGTATATCTTTGTCTCTCTTCTTCTGTCTTCTTTTTGGTTCTTGTGTATTGTTGTAATAACTCTGTTAGATGTTGTATGTTGTTGTAGTGATAAGGATTAAATTGACTTTGTATAGCTCTCCCCTCATTAGATTAGTGTAGGAAGCGATTTCCGCACACCTAGCTTCCTTTCAGTTGGTATCAGAGCCTGGATAGTTTTGGTCTTAGCTATTGGGTAGGGGTTTTTTGAGCTGATCTTAAGTTGAGTGGGAGTCTATGTAGAGTATTTTGATTTCTATTGCAGTAAGGAGATGGCAAGCACATCAGGAAGCTTTGAAGTGGAGAAGTTCAATGGCAATAATTTCGAGCTGTGGAAGCTCAAGATGGAAGACATGCTTGTTGACTGAGACCTTTGGAAAAGAGTTAATGGAACTAAACTAGATGCAATGTCACAAGATGACTAGGATCTCAAGGATCAGAAGGCTAAGGGTCTCATAAGACTTAGTCTTGTTGATTCTGTGTTGTTTAATGTCCATGAGGAGACTACTACAAAACTACTTTGGAAGAAGTTGGGAAATGTGTATCAAGCAAAATCCCTGGTTAATAAACTTTGTCTAAGAAAGAAGTTGTATTATCTTCAAATGGAGGATGGAGGATCCATTACCGAACATATGAATGCTTTTAACATGTTGGTTGTACAATTGACATCTATTGGTGTAAACATGGAGGAGGAGGATCGATGTATGACCTTGCTCTGTTCTTTGCCGGACTTGTGGGATCATCTTGTCATGGCTATTGGAAGCACCACATCCACATTCAAAATGGAAGAAGTAGTTTCTTCGCTATTGTCTGAAGAGATGCGGAGAAAGTCTTCTTAGGTAACTAAAGAGGCCCTTGCAGTTTGTGGAAGACCCAAGGAGAAAGGGAAGAAGAAGGACAAGAAAGCTGAGAAGGGTAGATCCAAATCCCATGGGAGATCCAAATCTCTTGGAAAGTCCAAGGCTCTTTGTTGGAACTGTGGAAAAATGGGGCATTTCTGAAAGGAATGCAAAGAGGAGAAGAAGAAGAAGAAGAAAGCTCCTAATTCAGATTCTGATAAGTCACAAGATGATGGTGATACTTTCATCGCAGCCTTGGCAAATCATGCATCTGATGATGTGTGGCTGATCGACCCTGGTGCATCATTCCACATGACCTCGCATTGAGACTAGTTCACTAAGTATGAGGAGTTCGATGGTGGAAAGGTGTATCTGGGTGACAACTCTCATCTAAAGATTGTTGGTCATGGAAGAGTCTCTATCCGATTCCTTGATGGTCACGTGAAGGGGATCTCTAGGGTTATGCACATCCCAGGCTTAGCACGGAACCTACTTTCTATAGGTAGTTTGAATGATGCAGGTGTGCAGGTTATCTTCTCGAAAGAAGGATGCAAGATGACTAGACGAGCTATGGTGCTTGCTAAGGGTACTAGGAGAGGTACTCTGTTTCAGCTGGAGGCATGCATTTCACAATACAATAGTTCTTCTAACTCAAGGAAGAGGGCAGTAGTCACTTCATCCCCACCATCTGAACAAGCAGTGAAGAAATCTGTTGTTTCTAGTCTTGATGGTTGTAATTGTGCATTGGAAGTTAAACTTCCTGCTGAAAAGACAATGTTATGGCATAAGAGATTTGGCCACATTTGTGAGAAGGGTCTGCCTACCCTAAAAGATAAAAACTCGTTGAGGGATTAGATGATTGTAATCTTGAGTTTGACTTTTGTGAACATTGCATTTATGGAAAGCAAAACCGTGTTCAGTTTTATTCAAGTTCGCACAAGTCTTCTGGTGTGTTGGACCTTGTTCATTTTGATGTATTTGGTCCTATTAATGTTCCTTCAATATCAAAATTTGTATACTTTGTATCTTTTATAGATGATTATAGTAGGACATGGATTTATTTTCTCTGAACCAAATCTGAAGTCTATAGCAAGTTTAAGGAGTTTAAGGCCTTTGCTGAAAATTAGACTGGTAAAAAGATTAAATGTTTAAGAATTGACAACGGTGGTGAGTTCTGTTCTATAGAATTTGATAAGTATTGCAAGGAACTTGGGATTGAAAGACATAAGACACCTCCATACACCCCGTAGCAAAATGGAGTTGCAGAGAGGATGAACAGGACACTGATGGAGAAGGCTAGGAGTATGCTTAGTGGAGCTGGCCTAGAACAAAAGTTTTGGGCTGAAGTTGTTGCCACTGCTTGCTATCTTGTTAATAGATCTCCTACATCAACTCTTGTTGGAAAGACACCCATGGAGGTGTGGTCTAGTAGAAAGCCTTCAACAAGGCATCTTCATGTTTTTGGTTGTGAGGCATATGCACATGTGCCTAGGGAGAAGCAATCAAAATTAGAGAACAAGGTTGTTAAGTGTATCTTCATTGGCTATAGTGTCGGTGTGAAAGGATACAAGCTTTGGGACCTTGTGCCTGAAAAAGTGTTGTATAGCAAAAGTGTCATCTTCAGGGAGCTTACACCTTCTTCTACTCTTTTGCAGCCAGAAGAAATAGTAAAGAAAGAGGATGTTGTTCAGTTTCCTACTACCCCTGAGAAGACTAAACAGAAAGACAATGTTGGACCTGATGATGAGGAGAGCTCTAGCATCTCTAAAATCTCAGATGAAGAAGTTGAACCTCAACCTCAGCTCTTGAGGAGGTCTACATGGATAAGAAAGCAACCTGAAAGGTTTGGTTTTACATTGCTTGATTCTAGTTGTGCTTATGCTTTGGTTACTAACAATGATGAACCTAGAACTATATCAGAGGCTATGGGCATGAAAGATGCAGGTTCCTGGAAGGAGACCATGGAGGATGAAATGACTTCTTTGGAAAATAATCAAGCTTAGGAGTTGGTGCCTTTGCCTCCTAGACGGAAACCCATTGGATGCAAATGGGTGTTCAAGAAGAAATTTGGTGCAGATGGCAGTGTTGAGAAGTATAAGGCCATATTGGTTGTATAGGGATATTCACAAGTGGAGGGTATAGATTATGGTGAGATCTTCTCTCCCATTACAAAGATGACATCCATTTGATTCCTGTTGTCTCTCGTAGCAACTTATGACTTGGAGGTAGAATAGATGGATGTGAAGACAACTTTCCTTCATGGTGACTTGAAGGAAGAAATCTACATGTCACAGCCAGAGCATTACATGGTGAAAGGTAAAGAAAATTTAGTTTGCAAACTTAAAAAGTCTTTGTATGATTTGAAGCAATCCCCTAGGAGATGGTACTTGAAGTTTGATGCCTTTGTGTTGTCAATTAGATTTGTGAGATCAAAATCCGATCACTATGTGTATTATAAATTTGATGGTGATCGTATTCTCATTCTTGCACTATATGTTGATGATATGTTGCTCATTGGGAAGGATAAAAATATGATTTGTGATTTTAAATCTCAGTTGTCAGCATAGCTTGAAATGAAATATTTAGGGGCAGCTAGGTACATTCTAGGAATGGAAATCAGAAGAGACAGAACCAACAAAAAAATTTGGTTAAGCCATAGTAAGTATGTGAAGATCATGTTAGACAGGTTCAACATGGCAGATTGTAGACCATTGCGTGTTCCTGTTTCTTTGGGGATAAAGTTGTCTATTGAGGATTGTCCAAAATCTCCTAGTGAGGTGGAGAACATGAGCAGAGTACCTTATGCTAGTGTTGTTGGTAGTTTGATGTATGCTATGGTTTGCATAAGACCAAACATTGCCCAAGTAGTGGGAGTCCTTAGTTGATTTATGGTTAATCCTGGACAGGTTCATTGGGATGCAGTTAAGCGAGTGTTCAAATATTTGAGGGGTACTTTTGAGTATTCCATTTATTATCATGGTAATATTTCAGGACCTCCACATTCTGTTGATATTCATGGATTTGTGGATTCAGATTGGGCAGGTGACATTAACAGCAGGAGATCCACTAGTGCTTATGTGTTTACACTATTTGGTGGTGCTATTAGTTGGATGAGTAAGCGACAACCTATTATTGCTTTGTCCATGATAGAAGCTGAGTATATGGTAGAAACTCATGCTTGTAAGGAAGCCATTTGGCTTAAGAGATTGTGTTCAGATATTAGTGTTGATGCAAGTTAGATCACGATCAGTTGTGACAGTCAGAGTGCAATTTGCCTTACGAAGAATCCAACTTTCCATGCTAGAACAAAGGAAATTGATGTTCAGTTTCACTTCATGCAAGACATGGTTGAGGATGGAAAGGTAAATTTGGATAAGGTAGATACTTTGAAGAATGTTACAGATGCATTGAGGAAACCAGTGGGCACAGAGAAGTTCAGATGGTGTTCGGAGTCTATGGGCCTCTTGGCCTATAGTAGTTAAATCCTATTTTTCTATTAGCTCTTACAAGGTGTTCGACAAGTGGGAGAATGTTGGGAATTAAGGTGTCTCAACCTTGGTAATTTATTACATTATTAATGTTTGCATTTATTATTTAATTGCCTATGTTGTAAATATTTGTAAATTCCATATTGTCATATTGTCGGATATTGCACGATGATGTGTCAATCCTACATGGAATATGACAACTTGTAATTTTGTCCTTACATGAGGAGATAGGCATCCCACTTTGTGGTAGGAGCATTTTTCCATGTGTCGGCATTTTCCATGTTGTGTAAGGGAATATTGACCGAAACGGTTATGATGGATTCCTATGATAGAATCTATGACATGTAAGAGTTAGAAATAGAAGTTTGTAAGATAGGTGTTGACATGTGTCATGAAGCATTTTTGAATAAGGCATATTTGGGTGCCCCAAGGTGGAATATGACATGTTGTAAGAGAATATACTATTTATAGCATGTGTATGATAGATTCCCTTACAACTGTAAGTTGTAACTGCTATGATAGATTCTATGACAGTCGTAAGTGTCGTAAGAGCATTTGTCATAGCCCATTTTGGAAATAGATGACCTCTTTGGGATGGGAGTTGTGGACAAGTGTCAGGTACATTCTACAATATTGATCAAATGTACTTAGGCATGGGTTTTGGTCCATGAATCCAAGTTGGACGCCCATCCCAAGATAGGTCCAATATTGCCTTCTATTTCCTATATAAACAAGTGCTTGGAGATGGAGTTTGTATTACAGGTTTATACGTACCGGTATGCTGTCGAATTGACTTCAGACATGAGTGTCAAAGACCATTGAAGTTTACATTGCAAGGGTATTGTAAACAACTTTCAAATTTGTTAATACATTGTGCAGATTTCTGAGTGTGGGGTTTTTCACCCAATAAGGGTTTTCCCCACCATATATCTTTGTCTCTCTTCTTCTATCTTCTTTCTAGTTCTTGTGTATTTATGTAATAACTCTGTTAGATGTTGTATGTTTCTATAGTGATAAGGATTAAATTGAATTTTTATAGCTCTCCCCTCATTAGATTAGTGTAGGAAGCAATTTCTGCACACCTAGCTTCCTTTCAATTTGGCTATGGTATTGTATGTCCCACTATCCTCCAACATTAGGGAGTGGAAAGATGATGATGATGATTTGCTTCCACACAATTTCTATCCTGGCAGGGGCCCTACAGGTAAGTATCTCTAACCCTTTATCTCTCTCACGATGTGCTTCCCTTGTCATATGTTATATGTTGTTTAGGCCTCCTGGGATGACCTCAGATTCTCCCGTAAGGTTCGGGATGCCAGGAGACCGCCTCTATTGTGACCTTCTATTTGTATCATCATTCTTCTATATTACATCTCTCTCTGATTTCATTGTTGTGTGGTGTGTCTTACAAACATAGCATCGTAGTTGGTGACTTGGGGGCACCCTCCTACGTGACTGTCCCTAAGACACTTGTTTTCTCCTCTCTTATTTATTGTTTCCCTGTCTCTAGTGTTTCCATCTAGCGGGTGGATGACAACAAACATTTATACTAATGTGGACCTAGTGTCCCTTTCAAGAGAAATAAAAAAATGGGATTAGTTCCTAATATGATGATGGGGTTGTATATCTTATCCGATGCTTGGCTAGTGGAAGCACTCATGCTTTCCACGTAGTGAATTTTATGATGTTTCTATCGCATTTACAAACCTTAACAATACTACTTCTCCATGCACCTTTGTTTGCCTTCGAATCTAGCCTTGGCGGTACTCGATTTGGAGAGCTTCATGATATAGTCCAATGGTTATCATCAAACTCTGAATTTGTTGTATAACCTTGCCTCTTTCTATGGTTAATCATATGCATTGATGTTGTTGTTTATCATGATGTTGTAGACACTAACATGTTTCTTGCAGGGATGTGTTTGTGGGAACATTTGGTGATCGTAAAGTACATGTCACCTCTGAGGGGCATGGGCTTTGTGAAAGTCAGTGTTCCCTTGTGTGTTTTCTTCCTACTTTAACATGCTTAATATTGATAACTGATATCAACCACCTTAAGGTGGGGGCATATATAAGGTAAGTTGTCTGTTATAGATGTTAGTAATGTGTTTGACCTCAAATGTAGAGACCTACATCCTAGAGTAGTGCATCATGCATCCTGAGCTTGTTTGCAATCAATCAGTAAATCATGTAAGCCCTCTGTGGAGGCGGGATATCACGTATATCCTTTTTCTTAAGCCCTCTGCAGAGGCGGGGATGGTGTATTTCTTGGATCAAATTGCATCATCCTGTCATTTTCAAAAGTCTTCTACAGAGGCGGGGAGCAGTTCTATGACTAACTCAACCCTTAAACGTGTCTTTGGAGATTGTTGTGGTGAAGCGCAATCATCGGTGTGTGCCTGTAATGTGCTTGAGATGGTGTTGGACCTAGAAATAGGTACACTCCATTACTTGTCTGCCATGTTTTCTTCATGTCTTCAAGTGTGTGTGTTTTGGCGTGCTTGTTTTGTATGGCATGTTTGTTACCCCATATGTAGAGATCAGCACCTTTGAGTAGTGCTTCCTACATTTTGGGAGGTTTGTTTACTTTCTAGTACTTGCATTTACATTTCATATATATGAGAAAAAGAAAAGAAAAGATATCATTTCTGTCTTCCATGCATTAATGTGTCTTCTATGCATTGACTATTTGCTTCATGTTCTGGATGACTGTAACTGTCTTCTCTGTGTTTTGCATGCCTATTACTATCTTTTATGTAGTTGGTGTGTCTTCTCCGTGATTGGTGTGTTTGTTGTGTTTGTGACCTTACTTTAATGCATGTATTGGCCTTGCTTTTATACATACATTAAAGTGGGGGCTAAATGTAACGTTAGAAAATGTCCCCTTGGGAGTTTTCCCTCATAAGGTTTAGCTCCCAGGTCATTAAAGTGCATTAAGGACATTTTAGTTCATAGTTTGACATCCAGATGGAATGAGACCTAGGTTCCATGGAAAATTGGACTTAGGTGGACCCCTTGAGCTATACCCTACCTAAAATAGGGGGGAGGACTTGGGTGCCCGCACCCTAGTCCTGCCATATTTTGGGGCAGCCCCAATTTCTGGGTGTTAGTTTATGACCGTTGGTTATTTTGCCGACACAGTAAGGTTTGATTTTTAAAATCTTGGTGAGAATGCTTGTAGGTGTATATATAAGTATGTGTAGGCATTCATTTGTAAACTAGATGATCATTGTGAACTCTAGGCATTCTCAAGGTGATTCAAGGCTTTCTATTGCATTGCAAGAGTAGACTTGTATGTTTTGTGTGTTGATATTTGCAGATTTCAACTTCAATCTCCTCATGGCATGAAGAGCATCTTCCTCCATGAGAGCTTCACTACAAGGTGACATATCATTGTGTTTTTATCATTGATTCCTTTGGTTTTTGCCTCTACCTCACAAGGGCACGCACTCTTTCTCTGAAAATAGTGTTCAGAGACTTAAGTGTCCTCTGGGGCTTAACTGAGGCAAGCCTGTAAACACCACAACCCCCAAACTAGGCCTTGTGATTACAGGTTACAGGTGTCACATCTAGAAAAAATGGAGTTGTAGGAAGGCTTGGCAAGCATCAGGGATTCAGGATCTGAAGAGAAGTCAGACACATGAGCACTTCCAGGATTAGGACGCTTGTAACAGTGTCCTCCATAGATAGATATTGAGAAACAAAAGTTACAGGGCTGATCAGTGTCGAAAGGAGGTCCAGATTCCTTGAAAAAGTAGGTACCTTGGATTTGGGTGCCCACACCTTAGTCCCTGATCATTCTGCCTCAGAACCCCAAAAAATAGGTATTCTGTGATTTGTTATTTTACTCCCGTCTGCAAGATCTTTTTCTGTTATTCATCATTTTTTTGTCGTATTTGCATAATTAGGGTTTTAATGGTTAATTGGACATAAGAGAAGGAAAAATTGATAGTTAATTCCCTTATCCAAGTTTCCCTTCATTTGCAAGTGACCTAGGGTATGATAGTGCTCGCCACTCGACCCTAGATCCTTCAATGTTTAGTGGAAAGGAGGGTTTTTAACATCTAAACGACAAAGATTAACAAAATCCAATTTTACACTAAACAAGAAAGAACACCTTCACTACCCTCTAAACATAGATCTAGAACCGCATACCCATATTTGCAAACATGGAGGAATGCAAAGCATTCCATTCACCTTTCATCAATACATTATACTATCAGAGCCTGAACCAGAACTCAGTCAATTATATCTTTCACTGCGGAGGAGAAAACACTGTGAAACTTAGGATTCATCATATTTACATCATACTCACCTTAACTATTAAATCTCAAGACCATAGCTTCAAAATTAGTGGAATGTGGAGCATTCCATTGCCATGCTAGAAACATCTTCACAGAATCAACACTGTCTTCAAACTGTCAACAGAAAAACATCCTTCTGATGATCAAAACACCATGAAACATAGAACATACATAAGATAACACTATGAGAAGCTACATACATTCCAAACTATAGAATCTCAATAGAAAGATAATGAAAATGTTGCACAATCTTTTGGACAGTCTTCAAAGAGCAAACACTCTGAAACAAGGACTGTCACCTTCTCCCAGAGGCCAAGTCTTCTTTGCATCACCATATATAGGTTAAGATCAGTAGGAATGATCATACAGTATGCTTCAAAGAAGGAACACTAGCATCAGCAACACAACTTGATTCTCCTAATTTATATTGATCAGGCTTCAAACTCAACACTACTTTGATTAGGAATGTAACTTTTAGGACCTCCAATGATGAGCTTTCTTTTAGGACCTCTAATGATGAGCTTTCACTTTCTTAGGACCATGACATCCAACCATGAATAGTCCCTTCCTCTTATGATGGTGTTGACGTTACTGTATGATATGTTGCCATCAATGTATGCTGCTATGTTGACATCATTGACAACCCATAAGGTCAACGATCTCCCCCTTTGTCATTAATGGAAACATATGCCCCCCCTTAGACTCTCTCCCTCTTTTACATCAAGGGAAAAGGGATCCACTACCTACTAATTCTCTCCCTTTCATCAATAATCATATATCTATAAACTTTTTCTTGTAATCTCCCCCTATCATCAGCCACCACTACCTACTCCCCGTGAGAGGTAGCCATCATCAGTCTGAGATAAACATATAGCATGAACCCCTCCTAGATAGATTCACCATTTTGCATCTTAGCAAGGAGGGGCAATTACGCCTAACCTCTGCTAGAGATTCTCAAAAGTGTCCTTTGCAAGAGCATTTGTGAAAATGTCTGCAATTTGATCCTTAGTTCGAAAATATTCCAACCTCACTTCCTTATATGCAACCTTCTCTCTCAAAAAGTGATACTTGATTGAACTATATGCTTGGTTCTTGAATGCATCATTGGATTCTTGGAAATATCGATAGTACTTGTATTATCACACAAAATAGGAATAGGATCATCATACAATACCTTGATATCCTTCAGAGTTTGCTTCATCCACAATACTTGACTGTAGCAAGAGGCTGCTGCACTTTGCAGTATGAAAGGACACTGAATCTTGCTTCTTACTCTTCCATGAAACCAATCTACTTCCTAGAAAGAAAGCACCACCACTTGTACTTCTTCTATCATCAACACAACCATCCCAGTCAACATCAATATATGCACTCAAGTGAAAATCATTACATTTTTGATACTATAGGCCATAATCTAGAGTTCCTTTCAAGTATCTAAATATCCTTTTCATTGCCTTCTCATGTGTTTTCTTAGGATTGGCTTGATATCTGGAAACCACACATACTACATGCATAATGCCAGGTCTGGATGTAGTCAGATACAACAATGCTCCAATCATAGACCTATAACAGTCTGATCCACCTCTGAAGACTCATCATCTTTGCTTAAGTGGCATCCAGTGACCATCGGAGTACTCACTAGTTTTGAATCCTTTGAAAACCTCTTAAACATATCATCATTTCCACCAAAAATGATATCATCAAGATAAACTACAAATATCAAGATCATGTATCTTTCTTCCTTTATGTAAAGATTGCTATTTGTAGTAGCTTTCTCAAAGCCTTGTTGAAGTAAGTACATGTCTAATCTTGCATACCAAGCCCTAGGTACTTGCTTGAGCCCATACAAAGTCTTCTTGAGTCTACATACCATGTCTGGATCTCCTGATATCCAGAAACCATCTGGTTTCTCAATTTAAACCTCCTCTAGGTCACCATTCAGAAATGCTAACTTGACATCTATCTGATACACCTTCAAGTTCTTGTGATTAGTAAGAGTAAGAAACATTCTGATTGCCTCCATCCTAGCTACTAGAGCAAAAGTCTCCTCAAAATCAATTCCTTCTACTTGACTATATCCTTTACACACTAATCTTTCTTTGTACCACTTCACCTTCTTCATTTAGCTTGTTCCAGAACAACCACTTTTTTCCTATGAGATTCTTGTTGGCTAGTTGGGGAACCAATTCCCATGTTTGATTCTTTTCAATTTGATCCAATTCTTCTTCCATTTCTTTTATCCATCCATCATCTTTGTTATCTTCAGCAAAGGTCTTAGGTTCCACCTTTGATAATAAACACAAGTTTGCTTGCTCATGTATCTTGGCAAACCTTCTCCTTCTCTATACATCTTCATTTTTGTCTCCAATGATCTATTATGCGGAGTGGTTCTTCTGAACATAGTTTGTTGGGTTCTTAGGTATCTGTTTTGGCTCCTGTTCCTTTTCTTCTTTCACTTCTTCTATTTCTTCATCTTCAATGCAAGAAAATATATCAAATCTGGTGTCTTCTGAATCCTATGTAAACTAATACAAGTCTTCATCTACTTTGACATTTGTGCTTTCAATCATCTTTCCCAACCTTTTGTTGTAGCATCTATAGGCCTTGCTTCTAGTTGAGTAACCAAGAAAGATTCCTTCATCACATGTTCAATCAAAATTTCCTAGATCTTCTTCATCTCTTCTAATATAACATTTGCTACCAAAGATACTAAAGTATCTGATAGAGGGAAGTCTTCCATACCAAAATTCATAAGGGGTCTTAGTCCTATTGACCCTCAACTATACTCTATTAATTAGATAGACAACAGTACAAATTAGTTCCTTCTAGTACACATCAGGCAGATCTGCATCTTTCAACATCACCCTAGACATTTCTTGCACAGTCCTATTCTCCTTTTCCACTACCCCATTTTGCTAAGGGGTTCTAGGAGTAGACAAGTGCCTCCTAATACCATGATCTTCACAAAAATTTTCAAATTCATTTGAAGTAATCTCACCTCCTCTAGCTGATATCAAGCATTTGATCTTAGCATTCATTTCATTTTCAACCAAGAATTTCAAAACTTTGAACTTATTGAGAGCATCAAATTTTTCTCTTAAGAAAGTAACCAAAGTGATTCTAGAATAATCATCAATGAGTAACATAAAGTAATTGTTGATGATCGTTTTGATGCAATCATAACAATAAGTTAAAATTCACATGAAATGAACTGAAACTATACTTGAAAGATAAGAAGGAATCATTTGAGATTCAACTAATCCCAAGTCTACAATGGTTCGGTTGGTCAAGTTCAGTTGGTCAATGTGAAGTTGTAATGTTCAAGGGGCCTTACGTAGTTTAGGTTTGATTGGTGGTTCACTGGACTAAGAATATGCAACAAGATAATGAGATATGTCAATACTTTTCATTCCTTTGCATAAAAGTGATACTGTGCTGCAAGTTTTAGATGGTTTTCTTGAATTTTTACAGCTTTCTTCTTTATCTATTTATGAAAACTATCTACTTATAGCTCTGTCATGCATGCTTCTTCAAATTTGAGACAATTTCCTTTAGATTTCTACGTTTTTAGCTAAATATTTCAGATGGGTTGGGAAAAGTTAGAAAGATCTAATCTATACCTCATTTAATCTACCGAAGGATCTAATTGTTTCTGTTATGCACTATGTAAATACCACAGTAATTTGATCAAATCCACAGTAAAAACCTTAAATGTAAGTTCTGAGCATTTTCACAAACATACATTTAAAATTGCAAGCTCTCAAAGAAAATATTTCAGAACACAAAGAAGAGCAAGAGAACACTCAGAAGATAGATGCAGAACTCCAGATTCTATTGTATTAGAAACGAATAGTCATACATGATTTACAATGTAGGAATGACTCTTAGTTTCATTGATCATACTACAGAGAACTTACAAGCTTTACAGATACAGTAAGGCAGCCAGACATTCCACGCGCACCTTACTGCAGACAAACAGGTGACCTCCTTCTTCTACTTCTAAACTATGCTAACTTGCTGCATGTTCCTAAAATAAAATCCTGTTGTAGCCACTGTTGTTTTCCTAAAATCCCTGTTGTAAAGTATTACAGTGTAGAGAGGCACAATATAAAGACATTCTGATTGTCCTCACTACAGCAGAAACCTAACTGAACCCCTGGTTCAAACCCCTGGTTACAGCAATAAATACAGGTGAACCAGCTCTTCAAAAATATCTCTGAGCAGTGTCAAATCTGGGCGAAATATTGCCCCTTCTGAGAAGTTCCGGCAGCTGGGTAATAACTTCTGTTTGTCTGTTGCAGTAATACCTTCAGCTGCAACTCTGTCCTTCATTTGAATGGCCTTGACTTTTTCGCACTTCATCTTTATCTTCCTGCTCCTGAGATCAGATCTCCTTCCTCCATGAGGTCACTGTGTTGACTTTCCAGCTGCTTCCTCAACTGCAAGCCTGCAAGACAAGACAAGCAATAAGTTTTTCATTTATCACATAAACAGCAGGAAACTAAAATAATCGTTTAAATCCAGGTGACTACGCAAAATTGTGGAAATCGGATCCAGAATACTCTCAAAACGCGTCCAAAACGCATTCAGACCGCTCAAAACCCATCAGGTCAACCATCGCTGACCGAAAAAATGCCACGGGCGCCAAAAAATGGTTTAAAACTCCACCGCTTCATTTCCCGCCCATCGGCATGACTATCGCTATCGGCGTGTCAAAAAAACATGTTAGCCGACATTCTCTTCATCTGCATGATATTCTGGAAATATGATGCACTCCCTTCCGAAGGTCCAGATGACGTCATCAGGATGTTTCGCTCTTGTATATCGGGGAAAAGAATAACATCATCATCATCTTCATGTTGAAGGAAAATAGGAGGATGTGAAATATGATCCTGCTGCTGAGGAAAGGAATATGATGGTGACGTCATCGTCATATTCGGGCTTCGTTAAAATGCAAATGATGGCGTCATCGTCATATTCGTTAAGATCAGGGGATAAATGCAATATCGGGTCACCTAAGGAGCATGATCAGGATGATGATTGTAATATGACCCCTTTGCGGCCAAGGTAACCCTCTCGAAAGATCAGGATGATGATGATCATCAGGATATTTGCTTTTGTCGAACTTAGAATAAGACGTCATCATCATATTTCGCGAACCAGATCATGTTTTGGAAAATATCCTGCCGAAGGGAAATGTGATTGTTGTGATGTTCACAACACGCCCCATTATGCTCCTTAGCAAAATAGGGACCCCTGCTGATGTTTGCTTTTTGCTTCTGCTTGTGTTTTTCTGCTTTCTGGCGGTTTGGCAAAAATGAAGGTCAGGTGCATCATCATCATGATATATTTTTTGGTAGGTCATCATCATGAGGTCTGTTTGTCTAAGTTCATATTTTGTTTTTGTGACCTCATATTTAGAAAGAGCTTGAAATTCCATGCAGGTTTGCCTTTTACTTCACTTGAAAATTTTTCCATATGTGAAAGTTATGCACGGTCAAAGTTTTGGTCAAACCTGATATTCGCAGGAGGATCATCATATTTATTTTTATATCCTAAGTCATGTTGACAGGATCATCATGATCTTGGTCTATCACCCGATAAAAATCATGCAGTCGCAACATCCGGACGTCAATCTTAGGTGGTAGTGCTTTTTACCCGTCAAATGGCCTTGTGCGCATTATGCATCATCATCATATTTGAACGCCCCCCCGATAATATCCTGAGGTTCAAATATCATGATGATATCAACTATAAGTCAAGGTAGGTTTCCCCGTCGGACGGTTTTGTATAGCGAGCATCATCATGATATTTCAACATCGCCTAATCTCATCATATCATGATGATCACCCTATCTATTCAGAAGTGGTCGATATTGCATTCCTCGAACAGCATCATGATCATATTTTACAATATCACCCTGGCGCAAATATCATGATGACCTCAACTTATCCTTGTGCTCCGAAAACAAAGTATGATGATGACGTCATCATCATATTGTTTTATCCTGTCCTATTGTCAAGATCATCATGATCTTGTTTGTTCACCTGATATTTTGCAAAGTCCTCCTGCCGATAAAATACAACCTTTTGCAAATATCCTGATGATCCTCATCATCATCACATTTTCCCTTCGGCAGGATTTTTTCCCAAACATGATCCGGTTGGCGAAATATCATGATGACGTCATGTTCTAATTTAACGAAAGGCTCCGGATATCATGATGACATCATCCCGATCTGTAAACGAAGAACCAAATATCCTGATGATCATCAACATCATCATCATTTTTTCCCTTCAACAGGATATTTTCTGAAACACGATCTGGTTCGCGAATTATGATGATGATGTCTTATTCTATGTTCGACAGAGGCTAATATCCTGATGATCATCATCATCACATTTTTTCCTTCAAACAGGATATTTTTTCAAGCACGATCCGTTTGCCGAAATATGATGATGACGTCTTATTCCAAGTTCGACAAAAGCCCCAAATATCATGATGATCATCTTCATCATACTGATCTTTCGAGAGGGTTGCCTTGGCTGCAAAAGGATCATATTACGTTCATCATCCTGATCATGCTCCTTGGGTGACCCGATATCACAGTTAGCCCCCTGATCTTAGCCGGATATGACGATGACGTCATCCTTAGCATTTCAATGAAGCCCGAATATCATGATGACGTCACCATCATCTTCCTTTCCTCGGCAGCATGACCATATTCAATTCTCCCATTCTTCTTCAATATGATGATGATGATGTTGTTCTTTTCCCCGATATGCAGAAACGAAACATCATGATGACATTCATCTGGACCTTCAGAAGGGAATGCATCATATTTCCAGAATATCATGATGATGAAGTATATCGACTAACCTGTTTTTTTGACGCACCGACAGGGATATACATGCCGATGGGCGGGAAATGAGGCGGTGGACATTTTAAAGTGTTTTTTTTGGCGCCTCTGGCATTTTTTTTCAGTCAGCGATAGTTGACCTGATCAATTTTGGGCGGTCTGAGCGCATTTTGGACACATTTTGAGAGGATTCTGGATCCGATTTTCTCAATCTTGCGCTGTCACCTAGATTTGAACGCTTATTTTAATTTCATGCTGTTTTTATGATAAATGTGAAACTTATTGCTTGTCTTGTCTTGCAGGCTTGCAGTTGAGGAAGCAGCTGGAAAGTCAGCGCAGTGACCTCATGGAGGCAGAAGATCTGATCTTAGGAGCAAGAAGATAGAGATGAAGTGCGAAAGTCAAAGCCATTCAAGTGAAAGACAGAGTTGCAGCTGGAGGCATTAATGCAACAGACAAACAGAAGTTATTACCCAGCTCCCGGAACTTCTCAGAAGGGGCAATATTTCGCCCAGATTTGACACTGCTCAGGGATATTTTTTGAGAACTGGTTCACCTGTATTTATTGCTGTAACCAGGGGTTTGAACCAGGGGTTCAGTTAGGTTTTTTGCTGTAGTGAGGACAATCAGGATGTCTTTATATTGTGCCTCTCTACACTGTAATACTTTACAACAGGGATTTTAGGAAAGCAATAGTGGCTACAACAGAATTTCTTTTTTAGGAACATACAGCAAGTTAGAATAGTTTAGAAGTAGAAGAAGGAGGTCGCCTGTTTGTCTACAGTAAGATGTACGTGGAATGTCTGGCTGTCTTACTGTATCTATAAAGCTTGTAAGTTCTCTGTAGTATGATCAATGAAACTAAGAGTCATTCCTACATTGTAAATCATGTATGACTATTCGTTTCTAATACAATAGAATCTGGAGTTCTGTATCTATCTTCTGAGTGTTCTCCTGCTCTTCTTTGTATTTTGAAATATCTTCTTTGAGAGCTTGCAATTTTAAATGTATGTTTGTGAAAATGCTCAGGACTTACATTTAGGGTTTTTACTGTGGATTTGATCAAACTACTGTGGTATTTACATAGTGTATAACAGAAACAATTAGATCCTTCGGTAGATTAAATGATGTATACAGTAGATCTTTCTAACTTTTCCCAACCCATCTGAAATATCTAGCAGAAGACGTAGAAATCCAAAGGAAATTGTCTCAAATTTGAGGATGCATGCATAATAGAGTCTAAGTAGACAGTTTTCATAAGTACATAAAGAAGGAAGCTGCATAAATCAAGAAAACCATCTGAAACTTGCAGCACAGCATCACTTTTATGCAAAGGAATGAAAAGTATTGACATATCTCATGATCTTTTTGCATATTCTTAGGCCAGTAAACCACAAAATAAACCTAAACTACGTAAGGCCCCTTGAACATTACAGCTTCACATTGACCAACTGAACTTGACCAACCGAACCATTGTAGACTTGGGATTAGTTGAATCACCAAATGATTCCTTCTTGTCTTTCAAGTATAGTTTCAGTTCATGTCATGTGAATTTTAACTTATTGTTATGATTGCATCAAAACAGTCATCAACAGTTTTCTGGCGCTAGAAGGAGGGCCTGCCTGAGTTAGGTTTCATTTCAAACTGGCTAACGACAGTAACAGAGTGACTAGGTCTAGGTCCAGTTTAGGAGATATATTTGTGCAACTACCTGATACAAGGCGAAGTAAAAGCCCTTTAATTTGGAATCCAAAGATATCGAAAGCAGGAAGTTCATCTGGAACACCTCCTGGGTCACCTTTTAACATCCGTAGTATTGTAAGTCCTGACAGATCGCTGTTCAGATCTTTAAATCTTGGTTCAGGCACTCCTGGAGGTCTTAATCCTCCTCTAAATCCTAATCCACCAATCAATCCAGGTATTTCTGCAAGTTCAAGTCAAGCTCAAGCACCTGCAATGGCTTATTTTGATGTCAATTCTCCCATATTCTTCAATGATTATCATGACATGCCAAAAAATCCAGAAAAGATATGTCCCAAATACCAGTTGCATCAAGACCCAGAAGATCATATTAGAATATTTAAGGAAGCATGTTTTAGGGCTATGTTAGAGCACGAGGATGTTGTGTGTAGGTTGTTTCCTTACACCTTTAATGAGCAGGCCTCTAGCTGGTACGTAAACTTACCCAATGGTTACATTTCTTCCTGGGCACTTATGGAAGAAGCATTTCTGTCAAGATTTAGAGGACCCATTGACCCTTGTGCTTTGTATCATAAGTTGGCTGCTATAAAACGAGGTGAGGGAGAGCTAATTGATAATTTCAATGACAGATTTCAAAAGGCCTATTCTAGGCTAGTAGCTCCTTATACCATAGATGATGCTCCCTTGTTGGCTATGTACTATGCTGCTTTGGATCCTTTAACTGCCATGTTTGTCAAAAGGAAACCTGACATAGATTCAATATCTAAAGCCTATAAAGAGGCAGCCTCAGTGAACCAAGAAATGAGACATACAACCTACAGTCCATTTGGAGGAAATTTTGGGGTGCAGAATCAGGCACACCCATGGAATGGAGTCCCTGTGCAGCATGCTCCACTAATAAATCCGGTTCCTTCTTACACACCTGTGTATAATCCTACTCCAATCTAGGCTATAACTCCTTACATGGCTAGTACTTCCAATAACAGTCAAAATAATGGTCAGCCTTTCTTCCAACTTCCTAGGGATGTAACTGTGGCAAAAGCACAAGAGGATAGGGAAGACATCAAAGAGATTACTGCACATTTGAAAAGATTAACAACCGAAGTAACACAGCTAAGAAATGAGAATCTCTATGGCAGAAGCAACCAAAACTACAATCCCCATCAAAATCACAACCAAGGCCAAAATCAGAATTATAGTCTCAATCAAAATCAGCAGTACAATCAGAACCAAAACTACAATCAGCATCAAGGCCCCAGTCAGGGACAACCAATGCAAAATAGGGGGCCAGTGATAGATAATAGGACCTGGGGCAATAATAACAAGAACCAGAATCAACCTAGGCCACCCAAGACATGGAACACTGGGCCCAACAACGGTACTCTGGCTTCTCCTTTTGAGAATACAGATAATCATGGTGCAAAACAAAACTAACATACAAATGGCCAATACAGCACCCAAAAATTGGTGCAGATTTCACAATACTAATGCCCATGCTGAGCATGACTGTCCACAGTTCCACTTGGCAGCTAGTATTTTCAACGTAGATGTACAGCCTCCTACCTCTGAATTTCTCATTCCTAAGGGTAATGAGGTAGTACCCTCAGAATATGACACAGCATTAGTCTTAGAAACGTTTACCTTTGCAACTGCAGAAGAGAAGGGGGATGAATTGCTAGAGGATGAACCATACTGTTGTGAAAGTCTTTATCCCGAATCAGCCTTTGTGTTAAATGCTTTTCAGTTTCCTTTTGAATCTGAAAACGAGATATTAAATGAAACAGAGGAGGTGCAGGCCTTTCAACAGACAAATAAAAGCCACACCTACAATTTGAGGAACAACCCTAGGCCGGGAGGACCTTTCACCACTTCCACTCCCCCGAATAACATCAATACACCCCCAGATCAGAATGCTAGCAACAATCCTGCCATACTTAAAGCTAGTCAGCACACAAATAACGGAACAGCAGTGCAAAAGGATCAAACAAGTAAGAAAGAAGCAGTAGAGACAACAAGACTAATGAATTACTTATCAGAGGAAATAAAGAAAATGAAGGTTAGCATACCTCTAAATGAATTATTGAAGACCCCAGGGATCAGAAATGCTTTTTTAAAATCCCTGGATACATCCATGACAAACATGGTGTCTGCTGATATAACTGTTCCTAGTAGTGATTCACCACCTAAGGAGAAAGGTAAGAAAGTTGAGCAGCCTTCCAACACAAATGTAGTAATACATGCGGATAAGAGGGATACTCAACCTTTCTTGTTAATTGTTAGGTTGTGTGGGAAGAATATACACAATTGCATGGTAGATTCTGGTGCTTCAGCCAACGTGATGCCCTTAGGAATATGTAAAACTCTCGGGCTGACTCCCACCAAATCTGCCAAGGTCATCACGCAATTAGATAAGACCGAGGTTAGTGTGATAGGAGAACTCATGAACATACAGGTGCAGTTAGCTTCAGACCCTAGGGTGAGCCAAATCATTGACGTCCAAGTAGTGGATATACCCGTAAATTACGGAATGTTGCTAAGTAGGGATTGGTCCAAGACATTAAACGGATATATGGCTACTGACTTTTCACACATGTGGTTACCATGGAGAGGCATCCCAAACCAGATCACAATAGAGGCAGAGCCCAGAATGAGACATATGATAACAGAGTATAATCGAACTAATGAAATCTTATATGCTGCTGTTGAGCCAGGTGTCTATAGAGTTACCAACAATGGGATGCAGATTGAAGAGATTATGATGTTAAACATTAGAAAGAAGTGTGTCAGCAATAGAATAGCACTATTCATTGAGTCTGACAGAAATTCTTCAGATGAGGAAAACAATGCAATAGACAAATTTGGTCACGCCATTAGACAAGAGGTGGAAGAGTGCGTTACACACAATCTCCCAGTCCAATGTAAGTTATATAAAAATACGTGTAGAGTCCATGATAGGCAACATTCTGAGGAGAATTGTGAAATATGCAAAGACATCATTGAATATGAATACAAAAAGTGCATAGGGAGGATAGAGTCACAAGAGAAAAATGAGAATCCTGATCCAACACAAAGGTATGTTCTGGATAATGTAAGTGCCTTGATTCCAGATCTAGGAAAGAAATAGAGGACGAGGGTAGTTATCTTTCTGAGTTGCAAACCAAAAACACACATATGCAAGACAACCAAACGGAAAAACCCATGAATAAACAAGATAACACCCCACAGGCAATAAAAGAGACAAAGTATGCCAAGGTAAAAGATCAGAAAAGTAAAGATGGCATGTGGACATTAAAATGTGATGGGTCCAAATCAAAACAGGGCGCAGGTGCAGGTATTGAACTCATAAATCCTCAAGGTAAATCACATTTGGCAGCATATAGATTACAATTTTCCTGCACTAATAATATTGCTGAATATGAGGCCCTAATTTTAGGACTTGTCATGGCCATCAGGAAAGGGGTAAAAACCATCAGAGTATTTTCAGACTCTGAATTAGTAGTCAGACAAGTGAGGAAACTATATGCCTGCAATTATAAGAAGATGATCAGTTACAGACATAGAGTTTGGGGTTTAATGGATTCATTTGATGCTTTTAACATAGAGCATATTCCTAGAGAGCTGAACCACAGGCCAGATGCGTTAGCAGTTGCTGCTAGTACATTAGAACCATTGACACTGTCAGGATTAAGACGATTTGCTGTTGAGCTAGTTAACGTGCCCAGTATACCAGACAACGTCACACACTTTCAGGTATTTGGAGAGGATCAGCAAATTATTGATTTTCTTACTTGTAATGAGGCATTTGAGGCCCGAATTATTGATGAACAAGAAAGGCCTGAAGTAACATGGGACGAAGAAGATATGATCAACTTAAAGAGCAACTTTTTGCCAAAAGGAGTAATTGAATTAGAACACATCTTTGACTTCGACGGAATAATAAGACAGAAAGATTTACCCAAAACAGAAGGGGGTAAGTGTGATTTACATAACTTAGGGACTGAGCTAAATCCACAAAATGTACTAATTGGGAAAGCTTGCTCTGAGAAAATCAGAAAGGAGGTTCTGGATGTTCTGAAAAAATATAAACATGTCATAGCATGGACTTATGAAGACTTGAAAACATTTGATGAGTCCATCATAACTCACGTCATACCTTTAAGAAAAGAAGTCAAACCATTTAGGCAGAAACAGAGGCCTGTAAACGCCATTCTAGAGCCTTTAATCTTTGAGGAAGTTAAAAAACTACTATCCGCTGGAATAATTTTTCCAGTCAGACATTCTGTCTGGGTAGCTAACTTAGTACCAGTAAGGAAGAAAAACGGAGACATTAGGTTGTGCGTAGACTTTAGAAATTTAAACAAGGCTTCTGAAAAGGATAATTATCCTTTGCCCCCAATAGATGAAGTACTGCAAGTAGTAAATGGCGCAAAGATGATGTCTTTTTTAGATGGTTTTTCAGGTTATAACCAGGTTTTAATTGACAGAGAAGATAGACTAAAAACCACCTTCACTTGCAAATGGGGAAATTATGCATATAGAAGAATGCCTTTTGGACTAATTAATGCAGGTGCCACTTTTCAGAGGGCCATGGACGTTGCTTTCCATGGATTATCAGGTAAATGCATTGTTGTGTATATGGATGATTTAACTGTGTATTCCAAGGATGCATCCACCCACGCTGAGGACCTCAGAAAAGTACTCCAGCGATGTGAAAGGTATGGGATTTCCCTTAATCCTAAGAAATGTATATTTGGCGTAACTGAAGGTAAATTATTAGGCCATGTCATTTCTGAAAATGGAATTTCAATTGATCCGGATAGAATAGAATCCATAAAAAATTTGCAAATACCAAACAGTAGGAAAGAATTGAAATCATTTTTTGGTAAAATTAACTTTGTTCGGAAGTTTATAACAGGTTTTGCAGAAATTGTGCAGCCGTTGAATGCCATGTTAAAGAAAGATGCACAGATGGAATGGATGCCAGTAGCCAAAGCCGCATTTGAAGATATCAAGGAGGCAATTTCTAATGCCCCTGTATTGGCAAGTCCAGACTACACATGCCCGTTTTACATCTACTCCTTCGCATCTTCTCATTCTGTCACTGCTGCCTTGACACAGAAAGGTGAAAATAATGACGAGAGGCCCATAGCATTTATGAGTGCACCTCTGAAGGATGCACAGCTGAAGTATCTAGATATCGAAAGACAGGCATTCACATTAGTAAAGGCTGTAAAAAAATTCAGACACTACATTCTGCGCAGCCAGATTAAAGCCATAGTACCAGACGCAGCAGTAAAGATGTTGCTGATGCAAAACGAGCCTGGAGAAAAAAGAGCCAAATGGATCACCACACTGCAAGAATTTGACATGGAGATCATTCCCGCAAAGCTGGTTAGAGGGCAGGCGCTGGTGCAGACCATAGCAAACATGGATCCAAATCTGATAAAACAGCAATATGTATTGAATTCCCAAGACGCATCAGGCTGGTACGATGATTTAAGCACCTTCCTGATAGCTGGAAAGTACCCAGGCAAGATGAAGGCTTCTCAGAGGAGAGCTTTGAAGATTAAGGCACAGCATTATATGGTGCAAGGAGGTCTTCTATTCAGGAAGAACCATGATGGAATTTATTTGAGATGCATAAACAGAACTGAAGCTGATAGAGTGTTGACAAAACTACATGATAAATATGGAACCGGCCATGGTTCCCATTTAGCTACAGCACACAAAATACTGAGAGCGGGCTATTACTAGCCCACTATATTCAAAGATACTAAAAGTCACAGCAGAAGCTGCCACACCTGTCAGACTGCAGCAGACAAAGGAAGAAATCTGGCCAATCCACTGCAGCCTGTGATCGAGTCCAGACCGTTTGCACAATGGGGCTTGGATTTTATCAGAGTCATCAATCCCCCATCTTCTGCAGGACACAAATTTATATTAACGGTAACGGACTATTGTACAAGATGGACTGAGGCCACCTGCTGCAAATTTTCCACAACTGAGGTAGTTATCAAGTTCCTTGAAGAAAACATTATCACCAGGTTTGGAACGCCCTATTCATTGGTATGTGATAACGGCCCTGCTTTCTCTTCTTTAAAATTTTCTAAATGGGCATTTGAATATGGGATCATTCTAAGGTTTTCTTCGAATTATTACCCTCAAGGTAATGGACTGGCTGAATCAACAAACAAAATCTTATTAGACATCATCAAGAGGTTAATTGCCAAAAGTCCTAGAGAGTGGAATACCCTATTAAGATATGCATTATGGGTAGATAGGACCAAGTTCAAAACAGCTTTAGGTAGCACACCTTATCACTTAGTTTATGGGACTGATCCCATACTTCCGGTTAATCTGAGAATACCAACCTGGAAGTTTGCCAATGAATATCTAGGCTTTGATAACCATAGGGAAGCCAGAATAGTGCAAATGTTGCAACTAGAGGAGAAAAGAGGTCAAGCCCTCGAGAAGTTTGCCAAACACCAAGCAGTTGTTAAGAGGTGGTTTGACAAAAGGGCAAGAGTCAAAACATTTAGGATATCAGACTTAGTGTTGTGCTGGGACAAAGCACATGAAAAGAAAGGAAGCCATGGAAAATTTGATAAATTATGGCTGGGTCCATTACAAATTTCAGAAATAATAGGAGATAACACCTTTAGACTTAAGACCTTGACTGGAGAAGATGTGCCATTACCAGTTAATGGCCAGCATTTGAAACACTACTTCCAGGCTTGAAGGTCAGGATGAGGCAGTCCTTTCTTTCCTAATGTAAAGTGCTGTAGATAATGTACAGTTCTGCTTTTGCTGTTTTCTTTTGGGTTGGCTGTTTGTATAGCTTGTCCTCTGTTTGTTTTTGCTTTCTGTTTCTATCTGTTTGTACAGTTTTTTCTGTTGTTTTGTTGTTTGTACAGCCTGTTTGTTTGGTTTCTTTGTTGTCTCCTCAGCAGGGATCTTTATTTTACTGTAGAGTATTAAGGAGCAAAACTAGCAACCTTTCAAAATAGTATAAAATTTAGGATATTCAGGTTAACCATTTGCAATTTACACATAACCTGTCACTGTCATGAATGTAGAGAGTTGTTCATCTTCTGAAGTTTCGTATTGAATAAATGTGATTGAGAATTCGAAGCAGGTTTCTCACGATGACACACCTAAAATCCTTGGGTTTGTTGAACCTACCAGTGTAGATATTAGGTGAAAAATCAGAGGTCACCCTTGCTACCATTACAATTCTCAGCTTAATTTCAGCAAGTGTCCACTCCTTGCATCATCATGAAGTTACAAATTGCTATATCTTATGAAATCTTTCAAAATTAGAAAACAAAAAAATAAATAAATAAATAAATGAAGCGGATTATACTGAAAATCCAGATTAAGCCATCTAAGTAACTCTACCGGGGCTATGGACGCTCGCTGGCAGTGGGGCTCTACTTAGGAGAATTGTAACGATAACCTTGCCGGGGCTATGGACGCTCGCTGGCAGCAAGGCTCTATCCGGTCGGCTATGAGGGAATATCCTCACCTACGTAGGCTAATGTCAATCACTAGTTTGTTCAACCAATCTTCAAGATGAGGATAATTAATCACATGCACACAACTAAACTGAAAATGGAAATTCATGCATCTTTATTGAATACCTTGAGTCTCAGGCTGAATAGTAATTTGCAAGAAAGATAGTTGGAAGTTATGAGTTCATTTCATCTAGTTTCCTTGAACACTCTGAATTTAATTGTTTCGTTTTGGTTGCTAGTTGTTGTGATGTTCACAACACGCCCCATTATGCTCCTTAGCAAAATGGGGACCCCTGCTGATGTTTACTTTTTGCTTCTGCTTGTGTTTTTCTGCTTTCTGGCGGTTCGGCAAAAATGAAGGTCAGGTGCATCATCATCATGATATATTTTTTGGTAGGTCATCATCATGAGGTCTGTTTGTCTAAGTTCATATTTTGTTTCTGTGACCTCATATTTAGAAAGAGCTTGAAATTCCATGCAGGTTTGCCTTTTACTTCACTTGAAAATTTTTCCATATGTGAAAGTTATGCACGGTCAAAGTTTTGGTCAAACCTGATATTCGCAGGAGGATCATCATATTTATTTTTATATCCTAAGTCATGTTGACAGGATCATCATGATCTTGGTCTATCACCCGATAAAAATCATGCAGTCGCAACATCCGGACGTCAATCTTAGGTGGTAGTGCTTTTTACCCGTCAAATGGCCTTGTGCGCATTATGCATCATCATCATATTTGAACGCCCCCCGATAATATCCTGAGGTTCAAATAGCATGATGATATCAACTATAAGTCAAGGTAGGTTTCCCCGTCGGGCGGTTTTGTATAGCGAGCATCATCATGATATTTCAACATCGCCTAATCTCATCATATCATGATGATCACCCTATCTATTCAAAAGTGGTCGATATTGCATTCCTCGAACAGCATCATGATCATATTTTACAATATCACCCTGGCGCAAATATCATGATGACCTCAACTTATCCTTGTGCTCCAAAAACAAAGTATGATGATGACATCATCATCATATTGTTTTATCCTGTCCTATTGTCAAGATCATCATGATCTTGTTTGTTCACCTGATATTTCGCAAAGTCCTCCTGCCGATAAAATACAACCTTTTGCAAATATCCTGATGATCCTCATCATCATCACATTTTCCCTTCGGCAGGATTTTTTCCCAAACATGATCCGGTTGGCGAAATATCATGATGACGTCATGTTCTAATTTAACGAAAGGCTCCGGATATCATGATGACGTCATCCCGATCTGTAAACGAAGAACCAAATATCCTGATGATCATCAACATCATCATCATTTTTTCCCTTCAACAGGATATTTTCCGAAACACGATCTGGTTCGCGAATTATGATGATGATGTCTTATTCTATGTTCGACAGAGGCTAATATCCTGATGATCATCATCATCACATTTTTTCCTTCAAACAGGATATTTTTTCAAGCACGATCCGTTTGCCGAAATATGATGATGACGTCTTATTCCAAGTTCGACAAAAGCCCCAAATATCATGATGATCATCTTCATCATACTGATCTTTCGAGAGGGTCGCCTTGGCCGCAAAAGGATCATATTACGTTCATCATCCTGATCATGCTCCTTGGGTGACCCGATATCACAGTTAGCCCCCTGATCTTAGCCGGATATGACGATGACGTCATCCTTAGCATTTCAATGAAGCCTGAATATCATGATGACGTCACCATCATCTTCCTTTCCTCGGCAACATGACCATATTCAATTCTCCCATTCTTCTTCAATATGATGATGATGATGTTGTTCTTTTCCCCGATATGCAGAAACGAAACATCATGATGACATTCATCTGGACCTTCAGAAGGGAATGCATCATATTTCCAGAATATCATGATGATGAAGTATATCAACTAACCTATTTTTTTGACGCACCGACAGGGATATACATGCCGATGGGCGGGAAATGAGGCGGTGGACATTTTAAAGTGTTTTTTTTGGCGCCTCTGGCATTTTTTTTCAGTCAGCGATAGTTGACCTGATCAATTTTGGGCGGTCTGAGCGCATTTTGGATGCGTTTTGAGAGGATTCTGGATCCGATTTTCTCAATCTTGCGCTGTCACCTGGATTTGAACGCTTATTTTAATTTCATGCTGTTTTTATGATAAATGTGAAACTTATTGCTTGTCTTGTCTTGCAGGCTTGCAGTTGAGGAAGCAGCTGGAAAGTCAGCGCAGTGACCTCATGGAGGCAGAAGATCTGATCTTAGGAGCAAGAAGATAGAGATGAAGTGCGAAAGTCAAAGCCATTCAAGTGAAAGACAGAGTTGCAGCTGGAGGCATTAATGCAACAGACAAACAGAAGTTATTACCCAACTGCCGGAACTTCTCAGAAGGGGCAATATTTCGCCCAGATTTGACACTGCTCAGGGATATTTTTTGAGAACTGGTTCACCTGTATTTATTGCTGTAACCAGGGGTTTGAACCAGGGGTTCAGTTAGGTTTTTTGCTGTAGTGAGGACAATCAGGATGTCTTTATATTGTTCCTCTCTACACTGTAATACTTTACAACAGGGATTTTAGGAAAGCAATAGTGGCTACAACAGAATTTCTTTTTTAGGAACATACAGCAAGTTAGAATAGTTTAGAAGTAGAAGAAGGAGGTCGCCTGTTTGTCTGCAGTAAGATGTGCGTGGAATGTCTGGCTGTCTTACTGTATCTGTAAAGCTTGTAAGTTCTCTGTAGTATGATCAATGAAACTAAGAGTCATTCCTACATTGTAAATCATGTATGACTATTCGTTTCTAATACAATAGAATCTGGAGTTCTGTATCTATCTTCTGAGTGTTCTCCTGCTCTTCTTTGTATTTTGAAATATCTTCTTTGAGAGCTTGCAATTTTAAATGTATGTTTGTGAAAATGCTCAGGACTTACATTTAGGGTTTTTACTGTGGATTTGATCAAACTACTGTGGTATTTACATAGTGCATAACAGAAACAATTAGATCCTTCAGTAGATTAAATGAGGTATACAGTAGATCTTTCTAACTTTTCCCAACCCATCTGAAATATCTAGCAGAAGACGTAGAAATCCAAAGGAAATTGTCTCAAATTTGAGGATGCATGCATAACAGAGTCTAAGTAGACAGTTTTCATAAGTACATAAAGAAGGAAGCTGCATAAATCAAGAAAACCATCTGAAACTTGCAGCACAGCATCACTTTTATGCAAAGGAATGAAAAGTATTGACATATCTCATGATCTTTTTGCATATTCTTAGGCCAGTAAACCACAAAACAAACCTAAACTACGTAAGGCCCCTTGAACATTACAGCTTCACATTGACCAACTGAACTTGACCAACCGAACCATTGTAGACTTGGGATTAGTTGAATCACCAAATGATTCCTTCTTGTCTTTCAAGTATAGTTTCAGTTCATGTCATGTGAATTTTAACTTATTGTTATGATTGCATCAAAACAGTCATCAACAGTGATGATGATGATGATCATCAGGATATTTACTTCTTCGTTTATCAGATCGGGATGACGTCATCATGATATCCGGGGCCTTTGTTAAACTTAGAACATGACATCATCATGATATTTCGCTAACCGGATCATGTTTTGGAAAATATCCTGCCGAAGGGAAATGTGATGATGATGATCATCAGGATATTTACTTCTTCGTTTATCAGATCGGGATGACGTCATCATGATATCCGGAGCTTTCGTTAAACTTAGAACATGACGTCATCATGATATTTCGCTAACCGGATCATGTTTTGGAAAATATCCTGCCGAAGGGAAATGTGATGATGATGATCATCAGGATATTGCAAAAGGTCGTTCTTTCTCGGCAGGAGGACTTTACGAAATATCGGGTAGACAAACAAGATCATGATGATCTTGACAATATGACAGGATAAAAAATATGATGATCCTCCTCATCGAATTATCATGATGACATAACCATCATTTTCCATCTTCGAAGCATGAAGATGAGTTGAGGTCATCATCAGGTTTGAGCTAGGGTGATTTTTAAAATATGATCATGCTGTTTGAAGAATGGAATATCAGCCTCCCTTAAAAGATAGGATGATCATATTGATCATGCAAAAGGAGATTAGGAGGATATGAAAACGTCATCATCATCTTAGCGAACTTCAGCAAATATCAGGATGATGACCCTCCGATAGGATTTTAACATGCGCATGCAAATATGCCGATGGTGGATTTTCTAAGTCAGGGTGATATTGTAATATCAGCATGATATTATAAAATCAGGTAATGTTAAAATATCATGATGCTCGCGATACAAAAGACCGCCCGGCGGGGAAAACTTACTATGACTTAAAGTTGACGTCCGGATATTTGAACCTCAGGATATTATCGGGGGGGGGGGGCTTCAAATATGATGATGATGTTCTTCACACAGCAAAACTGAGTTTATAAAATATGACCCGCCTAAAATCATGATGCTCTTGATGCGCATAAGGCCATTTGACGAGTAAAGGGCACTACCACCTAAGATTGACGTCCGGATATTGCGACTGCATGATTTTTGTCGGGTGATAGACTAAGATCATGATGACCTTAACAACATGAAAATATGATGATCCCTTGCGTTTATCAGGTTTGACCAAAACTTTGACTGTGTATAACTTCCACATATGGATGAATTTTCAAGTGATGTAAAAGGCAAACCTGCATGGAATTTCAAGCTCTTTCTAAATATGAGGTCACAGAAACAAAATATGAACTTTGACAAACTAACCTCATGATGATGACCAACCTCATCCAATATCATGATGATGATGCACCTGACTCATTTTTACCAAACCGCCAGAAAGCAGAAAAAACACAAGCAGAAGCAAAAAGCAAAACATCAGCAAGGGTCCCCATTTTGCTAAGGAGCATAATGGGGCGTGTTGTGAACATCACAACAGTAACTTTAACCTTGTTGACCTTTTACTCTTGTAGGTCCACATAGGTCAGTGTGAATTAGATCCAATGGCTTTGAAGAAGAGTACTCCTTTCTTTTAAAACTTGTCTTTTTCTACTTTCCCATCTGACATTCCTTGCATACAGAGTTTGCAAGCTTGATTATCTTAGGCATATCTCTCACTGCATGAGTACAGTTGATTCTTACCATATTATCAATTTGTTATGTCCCATTCTTTTGTACCACAACCAACACTCACTAGATTGAGTCAATAGACGTGATCTTCCATTTCTTCTTTCAAGTGATAAATATCACATGTCTTGATACCTTCTACAACTAACTTTCCAGATCCTGCTTTTCTGATTTCACAACCATTAGCATGAAAAGTGCGATTGTAACCTTTCTTGCACATCTGACTAACATTGAGAAGATTGTGTTGTAATCCTTTTACAAAGAGAACATCCTCAGTTCAGTTCTTTCCATCAATAGATATGACACCTTTTCCACAAATTTATGCTAACTCATCACCTCCAAACTTAATAGTTCCACAATCCCACTTGTTAATATTGAGAAAATTTTCTTTGTCATCAGTCATATGGTGTGAACAACCATTGTCCATAACTAGAAGCTTTGGTTTCTTCTTTTGCGTGAAAAACAGTCCATACAACCATTGATTTTTCATTATTTTGAACTAATGGCATGGTATTAATTTTTCCACATTTTCTAGCATCATCCTTTTTTCCACCAACACTCATGGCCAACAAAAGTGTTTCATCATTTGAATCATCATGATCCTCATCTTTTGAACAACAACTATCTTCTATGGAAAATAGACTTCTTTTGAATTTACTATTTCTATTACTTCTCCTAATTTCTTTAAGAGGATATTTGGAAACAAAGTGACCAACCTTTCCACAATTGAAACATTTTAAGGGTAACTTACCTTTGTATTTTCCAGAGCCTTTCTTCAAATTTCTTACAAAATTTGCTTCAACATCATCAGAGCTTTCATCTTCATCAACAATTTCTTCTTTTACCTTTTTACTAACTTTGAAAGAAACTTCTTTTGTTGGAACATCACTGTCAAACTCTCTCATTTCAAAAGTAGTAAGAGTCCCAAACATTTCATCTAAAGAGTATTTATCAAGGTCAGTAGTCTCCTCAAGACCTTTTTCACAATCTCATCTTCTTTTATTCCCCCAGCAAGACTATTGATACCATTTATTACTTCATTCACCCAAAGCATGAAACCAAAAATATTTTCATCTTCTGACATCATTAGGGATTTAAATCTATTCTTTAGTATTTGCATGTTAGCTTTCTTTACTTTCTTATCTCCTTCATAAATAGTTTCAAGTTTATTCCAAACTTCTTAGGATGAGCTACAACCTATCACTTTTGAAAGTTCTGAATCAGTTAATCCACTCATGATAGCAAACTTGGCCTTGGCATTATTATCATACTTCTTGATTTCATCTACATCTGTTGGAATAGAAGCAGGGACAATATAAACTTTCTTAATAAAATCCTAAACCCCACAACCTAGTGAATTAATGTAGCCTTCCATCCTTACTTTCCAAAAAGCATAATTTGTTCCATCGAACCTAGGAATCTTGTTGGATCTTCTTGATACCATACTAGATCTTCCTCAAGAAGTTAAGCTTCCTTCAGAGATACTTGCCTCTAATACTAATTGTTAGACACACTAGGATACTAAGAGGGGGGTGAATCACTATCTAAACAATTTTTAAAATTTAACAACTTCAACTTATCCAAAGAAGATCAGAACTTAAGCATCACAACATTAACATGAGCATGAAAGATTAACACAATGCACAACAACACATAACATGATATATACATGGAAACCCCTAGAATGGAAAAACCATGGTGAGGATTAACTCACAATATATGAAGCTCAAATAGTAACTTTATTTTAGAGGCTTTAACCCAAGGAAGCTGCTACTCCCTAAGTAACTTTGATTTAGAGTCACTCCCAAGGAAGCTTCTATTACGTAATGACTTTGTTTTAGGGGCTTTAACCTAAGGAAGAAACTACTCCCTAATATGAGAACAAACTCAGAAATGATTATAGTATGACAATCTTTCAACTATCTGAAAACTGCCTTTGAAGCTCACATATGATGATTGCACTTCTGTCTCTTCACACTTTCCTTTGAAGATTTGATTAGTTAGGCACACTCTATACTTGATCATTGTCTCAAATAATTCTTTAAGATGAATATGGACAGCATCAACAACATCTCCTCCTTCTCCCATAGTCACACATTAATAATACATTTATTTTGTTTTTCTCTACTTGCGAACCTTATTTTTCAACTTGCAATCATACCCTCCACATTCAATTTGATCTCATATTTATACATGATATTAAATTAATTACATAGCTTTTCAGCTAGATAAATCATGAAAATTACATTTACAGGTCGGCCATACAATATACAATATGAAATGTGTAGAAGATAGGTCTAATTAGGACAACACATTATACTACCAGAAGACACAAGCCTTGCAGACCCTAACACTTCCTTAGCTAGGTCCAAAACATTATTCATAGCTTCAAACAACAAGGAATTACCTCTACAAACTCTGCTCATTTCAAAATAGGACATCTTTAAGGAAAACTCATGAAGACTTGAAGAGTAACGACCATACCAGGTAGAAAACCTTGTGCAGTACTGGAAATTAGAAAGGTCTTCGTGAAACTCTTTTAGATGATTTCACATGACTCAAAAAATGTCCCTAAACACACTTTTGCCACCACACATCAAATAATTGTGCCAAACAGCTCAATCATTAACTTTGAGAACTCTCTGTCATCCGGAACACACTACAACAAGTTGTCAATTGGAAAACTTAGCTATGGACCACCATGAAGCTTGAAATAGGAAAGAGGCATGCAATTCACATTCAAGTATGGAATACAGATCATTCCAGTAGGTCTTCAAAACTACTTCATTCTGCGAGAGCACATACCAGTACTTTATCAATCATAACTTTCACTACAAAAGGAAAGGATGCTTTGGAACTTTTGAAACACCACCTTTACTACCCTCTGAACATAGACCTAGATCCACATAGCCATATATGCAAATGTGGAGGAATACGGAGCATTCCATTCACCTTTCATCATTACACTATACTGTCAGAGCCTGAACTAGAACTTGAAAGGAAGCTAGGTGTGCGGAAATCGCTTCGTACACTAATCTAATGAGGGGAGGAGAGTGCAAATTCAACTTTATCCTTACTATTACAGCAATATTAAACCACTAACAGAGATATTGCAGCAAACACATAAACAATAAAGTGAGACAGAAGAAGAGAGACACAAGATATACGTCGGGAAAACCCTTATCGGGTGAAAAACCCCACACTGCAAAACCTACATAATGTATTATAAAAATTGAAATAGTTTACAATACACTTGCAATGCAAGCTCTCAGGAGTCTTTGACACTCATATTTGGAGACAAACCGGTAGCATAACAGTACCTATAAAATCTATAGTACATATCCTCTCAAAAGCACCTGTTTATATATCAAATACAAGGCAAATATGGCTCCACATAGGGATGGGCATCCAACGTGGCCTAATGGCCCAAAACCCATGCCTATGGACACTTGTCCAACTCTATAGGATGCTCCTAACACTTGTCAAGTCACCCCATCCCAAGGAGGTCACCTATTTCCAAAATGGGCTATGACAGATGCTCTTATGACTCTTAAAACTATCATAGAATCTGTCATAACTGTCATAACTTACAGTTGTAAGAGAATCTGTCATACACAGGCTATAAAAAGCATATTCTCTTACAACATGTCATAGTCCACCTTGGGGCACCCAAAGATACCTTTTTCAAAGATGCTCTTCGATACATATCTTCACCTGTTCTAGGATCTTCTATTTCTGACTCTTACATGTCATAACTTCGTCATAGGAATCTGTCATGACTGTTATAGTTGATATTCCCTTACACAACATCCAAGATGCTGACACATGGTAAAATATTTCTACCACTAAGTGGCGTGCCTATCTTCTCATGTGAAGACAAAAATACATGTGGTCATATGCCATGTAGGATGACACATCATCATGCCAACTCCCACAATATGACAACATAGGATTTACATCCAATTAATACTGATGTAGGAGCATCCCTAGTTCAAGAGAAATCTTGCATCAACCAAAAGCATTCACATTTCAGCTTGTTTTCATTTCAGTTCTTTCATTTTCCAGTTTAGTCAGTAGCAATTCTCAGCTTGTGGTCTAGTTTTGGCAATTCACATCTTATAGATCTGGACTTAGCATCTACATCATATCAAGAATTCATAGCATTTGGATCAGTTATCAAAAATATATCGCTATCAGAAGTTGACTATTTTCTTATAGCAGAGCATTCTAACAGTTCCTAATAATCAGTTGAAGGAGAAGGCTTGCAGATCTCATTGACACATCATTCAATGTTCTTTGGTTCATGGTCGACCTTTCCCAAGGGTCCTCTTGTTGTTCTAGTCATTTGAGGAAGTGTTCTATGCATTTACACCTAACCTATCTATGAACACATTACAACTCTTCATTAGAGTTTGTGACCTTCCTTGGCTAATGCGGAGGAATCTATTGGTCTCGAAATGATATATAAAGATGTAATAGATCCTTAGGAAATGAGTTATCAAGCTATTCACATAAGAAAGATCTGATAGTTTAGATTTGTACAAAGGAGCTTCAAAGCTTTATCTTGCGTATGTATGTAGATAGGCCTGCGAGCCCTAATTGTAAGCCTGCATGTTGCCAGCTAGATTGGATTTGAATTCTTGGATATATTGAATGAGTGAATCTGCATTTGTTCCATTTCTTGATTTGTCTCCATTGTGTTTACTCTTGCTACACGGTTTGGATAGTTCATTCTGTGAACCCTCCTACCATGACTGCACCAAGTGGTATCAGAATGAAAGTTTGAATCTTGGAGAGCGAAAGTTTGATTCTTTGGAGTGAATTGGCAAAGGGGATTCCTTAAGATCTTTTTGTAAGTAGATCGTCGATCCAAGGTAAGTTAATTGTGTGCAACCGACCACCGATTGTGAGGCAGTTGTCACTTGTAGCCCGATCGGTGAACCTGAGGCAGTTTGCACTTGATCCTCAGAAGATGTTGCCATGAAGAGTTCCTCATTTTGGTACAATGGCTAATAGAATAAATGAGATGATGGAATTGATGAGAACAATGCAAATTCATTTGGATGATGTTGAAGAAGATAGGCAAAGAGGATTGACACCAAGACCTCATGTTGAAAGTGATGATGAGGAAGAATTTCAATCTGTTGAACTTACTGGTGAAACCCTAGAAGGTGATGAAGAAGAATCAAATTAGATAAAGATGTTGCGAGCTATTTCAAAGATTGGAAAGAGACCTAGAGTGTATGTTCCAAATTATATTGGTAATTTGAATCCTGAAGAGTTGATTGACTAGATAAACGACATGGAAGAATACTTTGAATATGAGGAGATTGAAGATCCGAAGAAGGTGAAATTTGCAAAGACAAAGTTGAAAGGACATGCTGCTATATGGTGGAAAGAAGTTCAGTTGGAAAGAAATAGAAGAGGAAAAGAAAAGATTACAAAGTAGGACCAGATGGTGACAAAGTTGAAGAATCAATTCATACCTGCTGACTATGAGTTGGAATTGTTAAAAAGATTACAAAACCTGAGACAAAAGGAGAAATCTGTGAAGGAGTACACTGAAGAATTTCATAAGATGATCATAAGAAAAAGACATAGTGAAGCAAGTAAAGAGAAAGTGGCTAGATATATCAATCGACTGAGATTGAACATTCAAGAAGAACTAAGTTTGGTAAGGATGACATCTTTGGAAGAAGCATATCAATTTGCCCTAAAAGTTGAAGAGAAGCTAAATAAGAAGCATAATTAGAGATAGAGGTAGAGGAGGTAAATTTTAGAGAGGTAAAACATTTTCAAAATATGATAGATCATTTGTGGAGCAGAACAAATTTGACAACCCAGTTAGAAAGGATGACAAAGATAACAATGCTTACCGGAGAGATGACAAAAAAATTTACCAGAGAGGAAACCCTATTGCATATCAGAATGAAGGATATAGAAGAGAAGGAAGAGTATTTGATAAGAGGACATTTAGAGGTAATTGTTTCAAGTGTGAGGGTGAAGGACATAGAGCATTTGAATGTAATAAGGGTAGTACAAGCAAGAAGACAGAGAATAGTGGGAGAGCAACCTATGTCGAAGAAGAACCTGTTGGATCACCTTGTTCAGTTGGCAATCCAGAGAAAGGAGAATCATTGGTAATGAGGAGAGCACTATTTCAAGTAGAGACAAATGAGGAACCATCACAGAGAAAAAGTTTGTTCAGAACTAAATGCAAATCAGGAGGTAAGTGTTGTAAAGTTGTAACTGTTTGTGGTAGTTCAGATAACCTAGTTTCAGAGGAGATGGTGACTAAGCTGAAGTTGGAAAGATTGAAACACCCTAAACCCTATCAAATAGTATGGATTTAGGATGATCATAAGGTAGTGAGTGAACAATGTTTGGTGAAATTTCATATTGGATCCTATCATGATGAAGTCTTGTGTGATATTATGCCTATGGATGTTTGTCATATCTTGTTGGGTAGACCTTGGAAGTATGATAGAAAAGCTATGCATGATGTAAGAAAGAATACTTATACTATAATAGCAAATGGGAAAAGAATTACTTTGATTCCTTTAGAAGATGATCCTAAAAATGTCGTACGTAGGAATGCTAGAATCTATTTGGTAGATGGAAGGAAATTCTTGGATGGTTTGAAATAGGAAAGTATGTGTTATGCCTTGATTCCTAAAATGCCTAAAGTGGTGAAGAAAGAAACTGAATTGGATGAGATAAGAGAGTTACTGACAGAGTATGAGGGCATCATATCAGATAATGTGCCTGATGGATTACCACCTATAAGGAGTATCAGTCATCACATGGATCTTATACCAGGAGCAAGTTTGCCTAACAAAGTAGCACATAGAATGACACTGGCAGAGAATGAAGAACTAAATAGATAGATACAAGAGTTGTTGAGGAAAGGTTTGATCAGAGAAATCTTGAGTCCTTGTGCAATACCTACAGTATTAGCACCAAAAAAGGATGGAGAATGGAGAATGTGTACTAATTCCAGAGCAATAAACAAGATCACAGTTAAGTATAGATTTCCTTTACCTAGGATGGATGATATTATGGATTATTTGAGTGGAGCAAGATATTTCACAAAGATAGACTTGAAGAGTGGATACCATCAAATTAGAATCAGAGAAGGTGATGAATGGAAGACTACTTTTAAGACAAATGAAGGACTGTATAAGTGGTTAGTGATGCCCTTTGGATTGACAAATGCACCGAGTACTTTCATGAGGTTGATGAATGAAGTCTTGAAGAAATTCTTGGGTAATTTTGTTATTGTATACTTGGATGATAGTCTGATATTTAGTAAGACAAAATAAGAACATTTGTTGCATATTAGACAAGTTTTGTAGAGGTTGAGAGAAGAGAAATTGTTGATAAACATCAAGAAGTGTAGTTTCATGAAGGAAGAATTGGTATATCTGGGATTTGTGATTTCAGTGGAAGGATTGAAGATGGACCCTAAGAAAGTGAGAGCAATTGTTGAATGACCTACACTGGAGAACATTGGATAGGTTAGATCATTTCATAGTTTGGCTAGTTTCTACTGGAAGTTCATCAGAAATTTCAGTTCAGTTTGTAACCCTATGACAGAGACAATGAGAGGTGACAGAAAAGATTTCAAATGGACAATAGGAGCAGACAAAAGTTTTGAGTTGTTAAAGCAGAAAGTAATAGAGCAACTTGTTTTGGCATTATCAGATTTCAATAAGGTATTTCAATTGGATTGTGATGCAAGTGGAAATGCAATTGGAGCAGTGTTAAGTCAAGAACGTAGACCTATAGCTTATTTCAGTGAGAAGTTGAATGATGCAAGGAGAAGATATTCAGTTTATGATCAAGAGTTCTATGCCATAATTCAAGCCTTGAAGAAGTGGAGACATTACTTGTTACCTAAGGAGTTTGTGTTGTATATAGATCATCAAGCTTTATAGTATCTGAATAGTCAGGGAAAGTTGAATCAGAGACATATGAGATGGGTAGAGTTCATGCAGAGTTATACTTTTTTGTTAAAGCATAGGAGTGGAAAATCAAATAAAGTTTCTGATGCCTTGAGTAGAAGAAGAAACTTCTTGACAGAGATGAGAGTTGAAGTGTTGGGTTTTGATGAATTCAAGAATATGTATGAGAGAAACACTGATTTTGTAGACCCTTGGAAAGCATGTAAGGAACCTATTGTGACAGATAGGAGTAAGTGGTTAGACTATTTCATTCAAGAAGATATGTTGTTCAAAGGAAGTTAATTATGCATACCCATAAGTTCTATGAGAGATAATTTGATCAAGGAGAAGCATAGTTGTGGATTGGCAGGACATTTTGACATTGACAAGACAGTGGATTTGGTAAGTGAAAATTACTTTTGGCCTTAGATACATAAGGATGTTCAGAGATTTGTGCAGAGTTGTAGAGTTTGTCAAGTTGCAAAAGGGAGTAGTCAGAACACTGGATTGTATAAACCTTTGACAGTATCAAAGAGACCTTGGGAAGACATAAGAATGGATTTTGTAATAGGATTACCTAAGACATAGAGAGGGTATGATTCAATATTTGTAGCAGTTGATAGATTTTCAAAGATGGCTTATTTCATACCTTGTAAGAAGACAACTAATGCAGTGCATGTAGCTAACCTATTTTTTAAAGAGATTGTGAGATTGCATGGATTACCTAGGAGTATAGTTTCAGACAGAGACACTAAGTTTGTTGGTTACTTTTGGAAGACACTTTGGAAGAAGATGAAGACAAATTTGAAGTAAATCTTAACTTTTCATCCATAGACAGATGGATAGATAGAGGTAGTGAATAGGAGTTTGGGAAACTTGTTGAGATGTTTGGTTGGAGACAAAGCTGGAAGTTGGGACTTGATTCTTTCACAAGCAAAGTTTGCATACAATAATTCATTAAATAGGAGTACTAGAAGAACACCTTTTGAGATTGTCACCAAAGTGAATCCTAGAGGAATTGCAGAATTAAGGGATATCAGTATAGAGGAAAAGAGGAGTACAGAAGCAGAAGAATTTGCAAATCATATGAAGACAGTGCATAATCAGATGAAGAAGCATTTGGAGGACGTGAATAGTAAGTACAAAGAGAAAGTAGATGAGAAGAGATGACATAAGGAATTTGATGTTGGGATTGAAGTGATGGTGTAATTGAGGAAAGAAAGATTTCCAGTTGGGACATATAACAAGTTGAAGATGAAGAAGTTTGGACCTTGTCTGATACTCAAGAAATGCATATGAAGTGGAATTACCAGAGACATTGGGTATTTCACCTATTTTCAACATTGCAGATCTTTATCAGTATCATGCAGTAGAGTTTAGTGACAGGATGGAAGAAGACTTGAAGAAGTAGTTACCACAACAAGCACTAGAACAGATTGAAGACATTTTGGATAGTAGAATTGGATGCAGCACTAGAGGAAGACAATACAAAAAATACCTTGTGAAGTGGAAAGGCATGCCAGAAGAAGATTCATCTTGGATTTCTCAGGCTAAGGTGGACCATCTTGGTTCTCCCCCAGTCCCTACAAAGTGAGGGACTCACTTTTTCAATAACCCTAGATGTCTGATGTAGGAGCATCCCTAGTTCAAGAGAAATCTTGCGTCAGCTAAAAACATTTGCATTGCAATTTGTTTGCATTTCAGTTCTTTCATTTTCTAGTTCAGTTCAAGTAGTTTAGTCAGTAGCAGTTCTTAGCTTATGGTCCAGTTTTGGCAATTCACATCTTGCAGATCTAGACTTAGCATATACATTCATTCATCTACATCATATCAAGAATTTATAGCATTTGGATTAGTTACTAGAAAGATATCGCTATCAGAAGTTGATTATTTTTTCAGAGCAGAGCATTCTAACAGTTCCTAATAATTAGCTGAAGGAGAAGGCTTGCGGATCATTCCTTAACTTGCGGATCTTGTTGACACATCATTCAATGTTCTTTGGTTCATGGCTAACCTTTCCCAAGGGTCTACTCATTGTTCTAGTCATTTGAGGAAGTGTTCTATGCATTTAGGCCCAACCTATATGTGAACATGTTACAGATCTTCATTGGAGTTTGTGACTTTCCCTGGCCAACGCGGAGGAATCTATTGGTCCAGAAAATTTTTATAAAGATGTAATAGATCCTTAGGAAAGGAGTTATCAAGCTATTCACATAAGAAAGATCTGATAGTTTAGATTTGTGTGAAGGAGATTCAAAGATTTGTCTTGTGCATGTATGTAGACAGGCCTGTGAGCCCTTATTGTAAGCCCGCATGTTAACGGCCACATTGTATTTGAATTCTTGGATATATTGAATGACTAAATCTACATTTGTTCCATTTCTTGAGTTGTTTCCATTGTGTTTACTCTTGCTGCATGGTCTGGATAGTTCATTCTGTGAACCCTCCTACCATGACTGCACCAAATACAATAGGCAATTAATAAATAAATAAAATGTAAAAATACAAGGAATTACCAATGTTGAGACACCTTAATTCCCAACATTCTCCCACTTGTTGAACACCTTGTAAGAGCTAATAGAATCAACAAGATTTAACTTCTATAGGGCAAGAGGCCCATAGACTTCGAACACCATCTGAACTTCTCTGTGCCCACTAGTTTCGTCAATGCATCTGCAACATTCTTCAAAGTATCTACCTTCTCCAAATTTACCTTCCCATCCTCTACCATGTCTCACACGAAGTGAAACTGAACATCAATATGCTTTGTTCTAGCATGGAAAGTTGGATTCTTTACAAGGCAAATCGCACTCTGACTGTCACAACTGATCATAATCTATCCTGCATCAACACCAATATCTGAACATAGTCTCTTAAGCCAAATGGCTTCCTTACAAGCATGAGTTGCAGCCATGTACTTAGCTTTTGTAGTGGACAAAGAAACCACAGGTTGTCACTTACTCATCCAACTAATTTCACCACCAAACATAGTGAACACATAGGCACTAGTGGATCTCCTGCTGTCAATGTCACCTGCCCAATCAGAATCCACAAATCCACGAATACAAACTAAATGTAGAGGTCATGTAGCATTGCCATGATAGCAAGTGGAATACTCAGAAGTACCCCTCAAATATCTGAACACTCGCTTAATTGCATCCCAATGTACCTATCCAGGATTAGCCATAAATCAAATAAGGACTCCTACTGCTTGGGCAATGTCTGGTCTTGTGCAAACCATGGCATACATCAAACTGCCAACAACACTAGCATAAGGTACTCTGCTCATGTCCTCTACCTCACTAGGATATTTTGGACAATCACTAATAGACAACTTTGTCCCCAATGAAATAGGAACACACAATGGTCTACAATCTGCCATGCTAAACCTATCCAACATGGTCTTCACATACTTACTCTGGCTTAACCAAAGTTTTATTATAGCTCTGTCTCTTCTAATTTCCATCCCCAGAATATACCTGGTTGCCCCAAGATTTTTCATCTCAAACTGTGCTGACAACTGAGACTTCAAATCAAAAATCATATTCTTACCATTCCCAATCAACAACATATCATCAACATACAATGCAATAATGAGAATACAATCACTATCAAATTTGTAATACACACAAAGGTTTGATTTTGATCTCATATATCTAATCAACAACACAAAGGCATCAAACTTCAAGTACCACATCTTAGGAGACTGCTTCAAACTATACAAAGACTTCTTTAACTTGCAAACCAAATTTTCTTTACCTTTCTCTATGTAATGCTCTGGCTGTGACATGTAAATCTCTTCCTCCAAATCACCATGAAGGAAAGTTGTCTTCACATTCATTTGTTCTACCTCTAAGTCATAAGCAACTATAAGAGATAATAGGAATCAAATGGATGTCAACTTTGCAATGGGAGAAAAAAATTCACCATAATCAATTCCCTCCACTTGTGAATACCCCTTCACAACCAATCTAGCCTTGTGCTTTTCAACACTGCCCTTTGCACCAAATTTCTTCTTGAACACCCATTTGCATCCAATAGGTTTCCATCCATCAAGATAAGGCACCAAGTCTCATGTTTTATTCTTTTCCAAAGAATCCATCTCATCCTCCATGGCCTTCTTCCAAGAACCTGCATCTTTCATGCCCATAGCCTCTTTCACAGTTCTAGGTTCATCAGTGTTAGTAAGTAAAGTAAAAGCACAACTAGAATCAAGTAATGAATAACCAAACCTATCAGGTTGTTTTCTTGTTTGTGTAGACCTCCTCAATGGCTGAGGTTGAGGTTTTGCTTCTTCTTCTAAGATTTTAGAGCTGCTAGAGCTCTCCTCATCATCAGGTCTCATAGGGTCTGTCTATTCAGTCTTCTCAAGGGTAGAAGGAAACTAAACCACATCTTATTTTTTTCTGTCTATTCTAGCTATAGAACAATGGAAGAAGGTGTTAGCTATCTGAAGATAACACTTCTACTATACAACACTTTTTCATCCACGGGATCCCAAAGCTTGTATCCTTTCACACCAACACCATAGCCAATGAAAATACATTTAATAGCCTTGTTCACCAATTTAGACCATTTCTCCCTAGCCACATGTGCATATGCCTCACAATCCAAAATAGGAAGATGTCTAACTGAAGGCTTCTTACCAAGCCACACCTCCATAGGTGTCTTACCAACAAGAGTTGATGTAGGAGATCTGTTTAATAGATAGCAAGTAGTGGCAATAGCTTCAGCCCAAAACTTTTGTTTGAGGCTTGCTCCACTAAGCATATACCTAGCCTTCTTCATCAATGTCCTATTCATCCTCTCTGCAACTCCATTTTGTTGTGGGGTATATGGAGTTGTCTTATGTTTTTCAATCCCTTGCTCTTTATAGAACGTATTGAACTCTGCCGAACAAAACTCACCACCGTTATCAGTTCTCAAACACTTAATCTTTTTACTAATCTAATTTTCAGCAAAGGCTTTAAACTCTTTAAACTGATGAAAGACTTCAATCTTGCTTCTGATAAAATAAACCCATGTCCTTCTACTATAATCATCTATGAAAGATACAAAATTTATAGATTTTGAAATCAAAGGATCATTAATAGGACCAAACACATTAGAATGAATAAGATCCAATACACCAGAAGACTTGTGAGAACTAGAGTAAAATTGAGCATGGTTTTGCTTTCCATAAATGCAATGTTTGCAAAAGTCAAACTTGAGATTACAATCGTTTAACCCCTCAATGAGGTTTTTATTTTTTAGGGTACGCAGACTCTTCTCACCAATGTGGCCATATCTCATATGTCATAACAGAGTCTTTTCAGCAGGAAGTTTAACTTCCAAAGCATGTGCACTACCATCAGAACTAGTTACAACAGATTTCTTCACTGCTCATTCAAATGGTGGAGATGAAGCGACTGCAGCTCTTTTCTTTGAGTCAAAAGAACTATTGCACTGTGAAGTGCATGCCTCCAACTAAAACACCATAGATCCTCTAGTCATCTTACATCCATCCTTCAAAAAGATAACCTGCACACTTGCGTCATTCAACATACTTACAGAAAGTAGGTTCTGTGCAAGGCCTAGAATGTGCATAACTCCAGTGATCCCCTTCATTCATCCATCAGGGAATCAAATTGAGACTCTTCCATGACCAACAATCTTCAGATGAGAATCATCACCCAGGTACACTCTTCCACCATCGAACTCTTCATACTTAGTGAACCAGTCTCAATGAGAGGTCATGTGGAAAGATGCACTAGAATCAATCAATCACACATCATCAGATGCATGGGTGGCCAGGGCTGCGATGAAGGCATCACCATCATCTTGTGACTTGTCAAAATCTGAATTAGGAGCTTTCTTCTTCTTTTTCTTCTCCTCTTTGCATTCCTTTCAGAAATGCCCATTTTTACCACAGTTCCAATAGAGAGCCTTGAACTTTCCAGGAGATTTGGATCTCCCACAGGATTTGGATTTGCCCTTATCACTTTTCTTGTCCTTCTTCTTCCCTTTCTCTTGGGGTCTTCCACAAACCGTAAGAGCTTCTTTAGCTGATTCAAATGTCTTTCTCTACATTTCTTCAAATAATAATGAAGATACTACTTCATCCATCATGAAGGTGGTGGTAGTGCTTCTGATAGCCATGACAAGATGATCCCATGAATCTAGCAAAGAACAAAGTAGGGTCATGCATTGATCCTCCTCCTCTATTTTCACACCCGCAGATGTCAACTATGCAACAATCATGTTAAAAGAATTTAAATGGTCCACAACATATCCTCCATCTTCCATCTTTAGAGAAAACAAATTCTTATTTAGAAAGAACTTGTTCACCAGGGACTTGGCTTGATAAACAGATCCCAACTTCTTCCAAAGTTCTTTAGCAGTCTTCTCCTCATGGACATTCAACAGGATAGAGTCAACTAGACAAAGTCTTATGAGACCCTTAGCCTTTTGATATTTGAGGTCCTAATTAGCTTGTGACATTGCCACAGGTTTAGTGCCATCAACAATTTCACATAGATCACTATCAACAAGTAGGTCCTCCATCTTGAGTTTCCACAACTCAAAATTGGTGCCATTAAATTTCTCAACCTCTAACCTTCCAGATGTGGTTGCCATCTCCTTGCTGCAACAAGATATAGAATACTCTACACAACACTCCCACTCAACCTAAGATTAGCTCAAAAAACCCCTACCCAATAGCTAAGACCAAAACTAGCCAGTCTCTGATACCAACTAAAAGGAAGCTAGGTGTGCGAAAATCACTTCCTACACTAATTTAATGAGGGTAGGAGAGTGCAAATTCAATTTTATCCTTACTATTATAGTAATGTTAAACCACTAACAGAGATATTGGAGCAAACACATAAACAAGAAAATGAGACAGAAGAAGAGAGACACAAGATATACGTGGGGAAAACCATTATCGAGTGAAAAACCCCACACTCCAAAACCTGCACAATGTATTATCAAAAATAAAATGGTTTACAATACACTTGCAATACAAGCTCTCAAGAGTCTTCGACACTCATATTTGGAGACAAACCGGTAGCATAATAGTACCTATAAAACTTGTAGTACATCTCTTCTCAAAAGCACCTGTTTATATATCAAATACAAGGCAAATATGGCTCCACATAGGGATGGGTGTCCAACGTGGCCTCATGGCCCAAAACCCACACCTATGGACACTTTTCCAACTTTGTAGGATGCTCCTAACACTTCTCAAGTCACCCCATCCCAAGGAGGTCACCTATTTCCAAAATGGGCTATGACAGATGCTCTTACGACTCTTACAACTGTCATAGAATCTGTCATAGCTATCATAACTTACAGCTATAAGAGAATCTGTCATACACAGGCTATAAATAGCATATTCTCTTACAACATGTCATAGTCCACTTTGGGGCACCCAAAGATGCCTTTTTCAAAGATGCTCTTCGACACATGTCTTCACCTGTTAGAGGATCTTCTATTTCTAACTCTTACATGTCATAACTTCGTCATAGGAATCTATCATGACCGTTATGGTCAAAATTCCCTTACACAACATCCAAGATGCTGACACATGGAAAAATATTCCTACAATTATGTGGGATGCCTATCTATTCATGTGAGGACAAAAATACATGTGGTCATATGCCATGTAGGATGACACATCATCATGCCAACTCCCACAATATGAAAACATAGGATTTATATCCAATTAATACAATAGGTAATTAATAAATAAATACAATGTAAAAATATAAGGAATTACCAAGGTTGAGACACCTTAATTCTCAACATAACTCAATCACATATATCTTTCACTACGGAGGAGAAAACACTCCGAATCTTAGGATTTAGAATATTTACATCATACTCAACTTAACTCTTGAACCACAAGACCATAGCTTCAAAATTAGTGGAATGCAAAGCATTATATTGCCATGCTACAAACATCTTCACAGAACCATCATTCTCTTCAAACTGTCAGCAAAAAACATCCTTCTGATAATCAAAACACTATGAAACGTGGAACATACATAAGATAGAACTATACAAAGCTATGTTCCAAACTGTAGAAGCTCAATAGAAAGATAATAAAAAAGTAGAGCAATCTTTTGGACAGTTTTCAAAGAGAAAACACTATGAAACAAGGACTGTCACCTTCTCTCGGAGCCCAAGGCTTCTTTGCATCAGCATATAAGCTCAAGATTAGTAGGAATGATCATACAACATGCTTCAAAGTAGGAACACATCCTCAACATTAGCAACACAACTTGATTCTTCTAATTCACATTGATCATGCTTCAAACTCAACTCTGCTTTGATTATGAATGAAACTTTTAGGACCTCTAATAATGAGCTTTCTTTTAGGACCTCTAATGACGATCTTTCTCTTTCTTAGGAGAATGGCATCCAACCATGAACAATCCCTTTCTCTTATGATAGTATTGACATCAATTTATGCTATGTTGGCATCAATGTATGTTGCTATGTTGACATCAATGACAACCCATATGGCCAATACCCTTGTAGCCTCATCATATACATCTCTACAACATTCAAGTCATAACAAATAAATATTATAATCATCTTATATGTACGAACATGGTACATTATGAATCATAAGTAGAAACTCCATGCTTAGATGAAAGATTTATGGTCACTTTTGAAGTAATTGTAATGCATTATTCCACCTGGGATTGTTAGTAGGAAAGACTCATTGGAGTTTATTATTCAAGGATATGAGAATTTGAAAGTTCTTTTACACATAGGAAACATTTCTAGATAGATTTCATTTAATTTCATATTCAATTCACTAGACTCGACCTCCAACCAAAATGTGTGTGGGACCAACATTCAAATTTCATTATTCTCATAAAAGATTTCAACCTTAAGTGTATATTTATTTTTCATGGGTTTGCACCAATGGGATCCTATGGATGATTATTATGGAAATGGCATAAGGACTAGTTCCCCACATTTGCAAAAGTAAACAAAAAAAAGAATAACAAACACTTTTTTTAGACTAGTTTATAACTAGTTTGTTCTACTCAATATACTACATTATTAATACATTAGATTTTTTCTATCGCCAAAATGTTACATAAATTTGACTTAGGTTAACCTAGTATTAAAAGCTTATGTTGGAATGTTATATTTGATTTTGTGAAGCACTTGCATTTTTTAATTGTATTCTCCCTTGAGTGAAGGTTTTAAGATTGCAAGGCTTTGAACATCGCACCATGGGATTTTAAAAAGATTACTTCTTTTATAAATGTAAATCCACACCAAAACAACAAACCATTGTGTTGGGTGAGGTACTTATAAAGGTTTGATTTATTGTAGCCACTCAAGGAAGCTTTAAGATTTCTTGGCATGTAACATGAAACTATGGATTTGAATATGGATTAATTATCTTGTATATGTATATCCACACTGAAACATCAAACTTGGGTGTTAAATGAGGAAATTACAAACTTTAATTTATTTTAGCCTCTCTGGAGAAAATGTTTTAAGGTTGTCTAGTATATAACATCTCATTTAGGATTGAACATAGATGAATTCTCTTGTAAATGTAAATCCACACCAAGAATCTAAACCATGTCATTGGGTGAGTGCATTATTTATTGTTGAACATCCAAAGCACACATGAAAGATAATATTTTTTTACCATCAATAGTGTCATCATGGAAAAAATGTATATCTTTTTTAATATATTTCAATATAATGATTAACAATGGTTATGCCTGTTGTCAATCAAGATTGCACCCTAGCTAAGTTAGACTCAGCTATCCTGTTGAAACATGGAAACACTCTCAGGTTGTGGGTGACCTATGGCAAGAGTGAATCTCTAGAGTGAGTTGGTTCCCTTGGTAAATCACCTAAACTAAAAGACTTTCTAAGGAAAGGCTTTAGAAGGATAACTTGCAATAAATTCCTAAACTTAATGGTGATATACCAGAAATCTAACTTACTTTAATGCTTTTACTCACAATCAAATTCTTAAAACATCTATTTTCACAATCTCACTTGAAACATGCAAAACAAAAGTGATTTGTATGAAGGATTGAAATTGAACTCAGCATACAACTTGCATCACATGAGACTTTTGCACACAATTTTGTAATAACAAGACATAGAAAGGATTCAACACTTAGAATCACAATGCAACATCAAATCAGTACTGCAAAATGTGACAAAATGAATGAGATAGGAAACTCTGTTGTCTTATTAATCTGAAAGGAGTATGCAAAAATGAAGCTCTGAGTACAAATTATTATCTTCCAAAGCTTTTTGTAGGTGGGCAAGAAAGAAAGAAGCAATCTAAACTACCCTAACTAAGTTTTTTCCCCATATATATGGCCAAAAGACTTTCTAAAAGTGAAAAGGGAAAGAAACTCAGCTAGAAGGCAAGTGAACTAGACTTGCCTTATTGAGTGTTCTGCACTTGCTATTTATTTTCTACATTTATTTCACATCTATTAAAGTAATTTATAAAACATTACTTTAATAGTGCCTTACATTTATCTGCAATTTCAAATTTGCAAAATAGAAAGAGGGACCCACCTTGGCTTTATTTTCAATTTATAACTTGTAAAAATTTCCAACATATGCAAAGTTTATAAAAATATATGCAAATGTATTTAGAAATACCTTATACATATCAATGGGTATCTAAAAATAACCAAGGTGCTTGATTTATGCAAAAATCAAAGGCAAAAAAAATTTGCCTTATAGCAAAAGCCACGACCTTTCTGCATTTTGATCTTTATTTGGCACTTAACATTTTTGACTCTAGTTTGGGTGCCTCCATTGTGAACATTCCTCAAAAATGGCAAACTGGGTTGGTGATAAATTTAAAGGGTTTTTTCATTTTATTATCTTTTAATTTCTTTCTAGAAATCACAAACACCCAGATCATTATTTTTAAGATATGATTGCAACACGTGACTGTTGTCCTTATTTTGTTGTCTATTGTACCTCTGACTATTCCTCAAAAACTACAATCTGGGTTGGTGAGAAATTTAAAACATTTTTTCATCTTCTTGTCTTCTAATCTCTATCTAAAAATCTCAAAAATCTAGATCACAGTTTTGGATATATAACTGAAACACGTAACTAATATCCTCATTTTGCAAGGTCTTTATGTGATACAACTACTCTTTTAGATTATTTCCACATTCCTCTTAAGACTTGGGGGTAGCATGTTGAGCTCAACCTTTGTGGGAGCCCATTTTTGCACCACATGCTATGATGTGTCATCAGAAATGAATCAGCAACAAGATTTCACCTATACTTGGATAGTGAACAAACATGTTAGATAAAAACAACGAAGTTCAATTCTCTTGTGATGTTTGATTTTCAGGGTCTCTTGCATATTTATGATGTTTGTTGATCCAATTCATGTTTTAGCTCTACCAATTTGAGTTGTAGGTGAAAAATTGGTAACATTTCTGGCAATTTTTGCTAAATGCTTTCCTGCTAAGTATATACACCAGTTGCCTTAAATAATCCATTGGGCATGGAGTCAAATCTACCCCTTCTCAAACTCAGAAAACCATGAAACTAAACTACAAAATACTCCAAACAATACCAGAAAACCAAACTGAAAGCAAACTAAAGGGCCCTGGTGGCCAGAAAACATGTGCAGTAGCACTTAGGGAAAGAAAACAAAACTGAAAAGAAATGTGCATTGAGCACTTATTATCTTGAAAACTACCCTACCCTAACTAAACAACTGTGAAAGCCTCAAACGAATCCATTTATTGTTTGGTTAAAATAGCTACCCTTTCTAACCAACATAAGATGTTTTGCAAGGTTATAATTTATTACTGATAAGATATGACCCATAAGAACATACCTTATAGAATGTTGCAAAACTCTCTGAAAAACAAAAACAAAAATCCACTCACCATCTAAACCAGATCATAGATACTGTTGTTATGGGGTGAATAGATGATCTGGTTATGTTCTTCTAAGGCTACAATCTCCTATTTGGGTACAACAGTAACATGTGTCTCCTCTTCTAACTCTCTGCCAGCTAAATCCCTGATTGGACATCCTTTAGAAAGGATGAACTTCCTGTTCATACTGTTGGTTTCTTGCTTAAGATCTGTTGTCTTGTTGTCACTTGTAATTCCAACATAATTTAAAAAAATTAGCTCACATGAATGAAATGAAGGAATGGTTTCCTCTTTGACCTAGACAGACTAATCACATGGCATCAAATTATCATCAATGTTAGAGCAAAAATCTTCTATGATACTAGAGAAAATGTTCTCCTCAAACTCATAATCTTGTACTAAATCTAGATGAGTTTCATCACTCTATCACTCAAAACTAGGCATTGATGTTTGTATGCATGTGTTATCTTGATTCTCATCTACAAATTCATGAATTTCATCAAACAAATTAGCTAGCTCTTGAGATTCAACCTCTACTTCTTTCAAAAAAACATGTCCAGCCTGATCTTGTTTGCCTTCTAAGTTTTACACAAAGGACTCAAGATCATCCCAAAATGAATCTTCATCACATTCCTCTTGGATTTTTGATAAAAGAGGACTAATTTTTACCTCATGGCTACACTCAACAAGTTTTGTAGACTCCACAAAAGGCTTACCTCTGCACTCCTCTTGATGATCCAAGGCTTCATCATTACATTTACTATCCTTAACCAGTAACTCACATCTTTTGACTTCTTCCTTTTCACCACCCCTTTCTTACTTTTTATCAGCTTGCTATGTATGATTAACCCTGCAAAAATCCTCCCCTTGCCAATTCATTAGTACTAAATCATGCTAGCCATATTTAGGATGAGAACTCTGTTGTTCTGGATATTCGTTTAACACACTTTTCAAACCAGCATAACTATTCTAAATCATTAGAGCTCGATTTCTTATCCCATTCATGCACATAGCTTAGTTATGTGGCTAATTGCATGGATAATCCCAATCACATTCCTGTGCCATATCATTTTGGACATGCACAAGACTCCTTGAAGAGCTAGCAACATTAGGATTATAAGACTAAAAGGGTCTAGAATTAGAATTTCTTTTCTGACCATGAAAATCAGGTGGCCTATTTGACTGATTAGATTGATATGGGGCCTGGTAAGTCCTAAAATCTTCGCCAACTTGTTTCTTAATACTCACTAAATGATTCCCAACAGCTTTCAACATATTTCTAACCTCTTGAAGCTCTTGAGAATGAGATGGAACAACAGGATCTTGGGCAGTAGCTCGATATCCTATGGCAGGAACAGGTGGACCAGCAACTATAGGGGTTAATGACATAGGTATAGGTGCTTGTACCTTAGGAAAAATTGGCATAGGAGGCCTTGGGGCTATTTACCAGCTTGTATGAGACATTTTTCTACTCTAATAGCTGTCATAAGTGTTAGGTAGTATAATTCCACCAGAGACTGAATCATCACAGATATCTTGCTATTTAAAGCCTTAAGTGATGTAGAGCACACAAAGGAAGCAGACAAAATAGATCAAATCAACTCATGTACATCATTGAACTGGTTACTGCCGGTGGACACACGCACCGATACACCATTAACCCCGGTCGCTGCTTGTATGTCCCGCCACATACAATCTCAATATACATTCGTAGCATACATTCGAAACACATTCGTCAGCCATGTTTCAATCATCAGCGAACACTAGGGTTTCCTACGCTGTTACTCCCATACACCTTTGCACTTTAGATGATCGTCGACTGGCTTTCTCTGACAGTTGTTTCACTGCCAATCACGAACTCTGCAACACACACACTCTCTACCTTCACTGAATCCTAGCACATGGAGATGCTAGGCTTGATCAACACATTCCACACTCGATCCAACACTGAACATAAATAAAAACAAAAAGAACACTAACTGTACAAACAGACCCATTCCACTGATTTCAAAGAAATCTCATCGGTGGAATGGCTCAGTAACCCATCTGAATGACAAAATGGAACTAACTACAGTGACACGGTGAAAGAACACAAACAAAATAGGATCTTTTATTTATCTTGGGAACTTTTGCACTGAAAACAATTCTTCTATCTTCTTACTATTATTCTCCCACAAATCACACCTAATTTCTATATCACTCCTCTTCTTCTGTTCACTGAACTATTTATACATGTTCTTGTTCTTAACAGTTTGCATCAGTGGGAATGCCAACCACTGCAACTGTCAACCTATTCAGTTACAATGTGTTTGCTCTTCCACTACCAGACCCTACGACTTGTCCTATTCCACTCGGACTCACACATGGCACTAGGCCTTACAATTGATGACGTGGACCTTATACAACTCCAAAACATCAAAAGAACATGAAATTAATTAAGGTATCTAGGTGCCCCTGCACCATACTCCTGGGGTATAAAAGAACTCAAGTCCCTTGAGGAACCAAGTTGGAAATAGTAACCCCATGTTTGATGATGTCCTCCTCGCTCATCCAGGTAGCATCGTCATCAGGCAAACCACGCTATTTGACTAGATACTGCTTGTAGGTTTTATGCCTGGTCTTCTTCTAAAGTTTGGTGTCTAAAATACATTCTAGCTGCACTAGATGACTTGGTGGAAGATCAGAAATCCATTCTGCATCCCCTACTTTTGTCACGTCTAAACCAGCAACATTGTTTCCTCTGAATGGAAATAGGTCAGACACATTGAAAATGGGTGATATTGCGAAACCTGGAGGGAGTTCAATTTCATATGCATTAGGCCCAAACTTGTGTACAATCTTACATGGACCTATCTTCTTCATAAGAAGCTTCATGGGCTATCCCTTCAGAAGCCTTTCCTTCTTCAGATATGCCATCACCAAATCTCCAACTTTGTATTGGACATCCCTTTTCTTCTTATCAGCTCTCTCTTTGTATTTCCCTATGTTCTTCTGTATAGTTCCTCTAACAGCATCATGGATATCTTTCATACTTACTGCAAAATCTTCTCCTTGTGCACTCTTTTTCTCCATGTTATGGAGATCCTTGAGCTCCAAAATTCTTCTGGGATGAATCCCATATACAACTTCAAAAGGACTCTTTCCTGTGCTCCTATTAACAGAATCATTATATGCAAATTCTGCCTGTGGGATGATCATATCCCATGCTTCTCCATGTTGTTGAGTCAAACACCTCAAAAGATTACCCAGTGATCTATTCACCACCTCAGTTTGTCCATCCGTCTGAGGGTAATATGCTGACGTGAAAGACAATTGGGTGCCCAATTTTTTCCACAATGTGTGCCAAAAATGTCCCACAAACTTGGGATCTCTGTTAGTAACAATATTCAATGGTAAACCATGAATTCTTACTATCTCCTTGAAGAAAAGACCAGCAATATGTGAAGCATCATTAGTACATTTACATGGCACAAAATGAGCCATTTTACTAAACCTGTCAACAACCACAAACACACTGTCAAATCCTCTTTGAGTCTGGGGAAGACCCAAAACAAAATCCATACAGATGCACTCCCATGGCCTTTGCAGAATTGGAAGTGGTTGATAGAGACCTGCATTTGATGAAGTCCCTTTTGCCTTCTGGCAAATGTTACAACCTTCCACAAATTTCTTGACATCTGTTTGCATCTTAGGCCAGAAGTAAAGCCTTCTCACTTGTTCCAATGTCTTGTCTAGTCCAAAATGACCTCCAAGACTACCGCAATGTTTCTCTTTTATGATGTTCTCCCTCATGGAACACCTAGGTACACACAGTTGGCTGCCTTTGAACAATAGCCCTTGCTAGAACAAGTATTCAGAAAAATTAGAGTGATAGGAATCTGAAAACTGTGAACAAACTACATATATCTCCTTGAAGTCCTCATCATCCTGATACATATTCTTGAGAGAATCCACTCCCGCACTTTGTAACTAGATTTCCTATATAGTGTACACTCTTTTGCTCAGAGCATCTGCCACCTTGTTAGCTTGTCCCTTATTATGTTTGATGGAAAAAGTATACACCTGGAGTTGTTCGACCCACTTCATATGCCTGTGATTTAGTTTCTCCTGCAAATTCAAAAAACTCAAAGCATGGTTGTCAGTATAAACAATGAATTCCTTGGGCAAGAGATAATGTCTCCATTTTTTCAATGCTTGCACCATTGCATACAATTCTAGATCATATGTGGAATACTTCCTTTTAGCATCATTTAACTTATCACTAAAGAAAGCAATAGGTCTGCCTTCTTGACTCAAGACAATACCAATGGCAAGGTTACTGGCATCACATTCTACAGTGAATAACTTATTAAAATCAGGCAAAACCAAAATGGGTTTCTCTGCTATTTTTTGTTTAAGAATCTCAAAAGATTGATCTACTGCTCTATTCCAAACAAACTTTATTTTCTGTCCTCCTTTTATGGTATCCAGCATGGGTGTACAAACATGGCTCCTCTTATGAATTTCCTATAAAAAATTGCCAACCCATGAAAACTTCTCACATCACTTACTGTCCTAGGTGCTAGCCAAGATAGAATACCCTTACCTTTTCCGGATCCATTTTCAAATTACCCTAGGATATCACAAATCCCAGATATGTGAGTTCTTCCTTCATGAAGACACTCTTCTCCATATTGATCATTAGTTTCTCCTCATGTAGTTTCTTCAACATCTCTTCCAAATGCTGCAAATGTTCTTCCTTTGTCCTGCTAAAAATCAGACTATCGTCAAGATAGACAACAACAAATTTACCAATAAAATCTTTCAATACCTCATTCATTAGATGCATGATAGTGCTTGGAGCATTGGATAGTCCAAATGGCATCACCACCCACTCATAAAGACCCTCATTAGTCTTAAAGACTGTCTTCCATTCATCCCCTTGTCTAATCCTGATCTGATGGTATCCACTTTTGAGATCAATTTTAGAAAGTACCGAGCTCCACCCAAACAATCCATGAGGTCCTCTATTCTAGGCATAGGAAACCTATATCTGATGGTGATCTTATTTATGACTCTTGAATCAGTACATAACCTCCATTTTCCATCCTTCTTGGGAGCTAAAACTGTAGGTACAGCACACGGACTAAGACTTTTCTTCACCAAGCTCTTATCCAACAGTTCTTGAACTTGTTTAGCAATCTCCTCATTCTGATTAGGTGTCATTTTATAAGCTGGTTTATTTGGCAATGTAGATCCTAGGATGAAGTCAATCTGATGACTTATGTCTCTCACAGGGGGTAGTGTATTGGGCATATCCTCCACCATGATACTCTTATACTTGTCTAACAATTCCTGCACTTCCTTAGGGACTTTTTCCTTGCTATTTTTAGACAAATCAGAATTGTCTTTAGGTTTTAGAATCAGAGCATACCCCTGGGTTCCCTCTTCTTTTAGAGTATGGAGAAACTCTTTCCCACTCACTAACATGATACTTGATCCTACATTCATGTCTACACCCTCTTCTGGTAAAGGATCCATCTTATACTATCTACCATTCTTGGTGATAACAAAAGAATTGGATTTACCATCATGTTGGGCTTGTACATCATACTACCAAGGTGTACCTAATAGTAAATGGCATGCATCCACGGGAATTATATCACATAAAGTTTATCCTTATCTAAAATTCTACCCAAGCTTGTTCATCAACCAAGACTTGTTGCCCTTTGTTCATCCAGGACACTTTGTATGGACTAACATGTGGCAATCTTTTCAAATTCAATTTCTCTACCATTTCTACTAAAACTAAATTTTTAGTTGAGCCAGAATCAACAATTACCTTACACCTTTTGCTAGAAACTTTACACAGAGTTCTGAATAGTGTCTTCCTCTGTGGTGGTTCTTTGTTATGTGGTGCCTTCAGCATCATCCTTCTCATCATGAGATTCTCTCCATCTTGTGCTGGAGCTACGCTTCCCATAGATGAGTTCACACTCTGACAATCTTCTTCTTGAATCAGCTAGCTCCTTCTATCTCCTCCATAAGAGCTTGAGGCTTTCTCCGGACACTTGCCTGCAGTGTGCCCAATTTGGTTACAATTATAACATCTTCCCATGAAGACATTAGGACCTCTACCTGGTCCACCAAATCTACCTCTTCCATTGGGTCTCCTTCCTCTAAAACCCCCTCTGGAACCAGATTCTCCACTATGTTCTTGTTGACTGAACTCCCCTTGATTCTTCTGGAACTAATTTCTGCCACCGAAACTATTTCTACCTCTGAAGTTCATTCCACCTCTGCCTCTGTTCAGTTGTTCTCCTTTTCTTTTCTACTTCTCTTCTACTCTCAGTGCCACTTGGAAGCATTTGTCCATGGTTTCTAGTGTCAAGATGGTAATCTCATCTTGTATGCTATATTTCAAGCCATTAATATACCTGGCAAGTCTTCCCTTTTCATCCTCAGCAAGCCCACACCTTAGAGACAATTTGTGAAATTCCTCTATGTAGGTGGATACATCCATGTCCTTTTGTCTGAGGTTCTGCATTTTCCTATCTGTTTGCACTTCATAATCCGCTGGTAGGAACTAAGCCTTGATCCTCTCTACCATTCAACTTTAGGATGAGATCATGCTCTTGCCACTCTTCACCCTTTCTCCCTGGCTGTAGTTCCACCATGTGAGTGCAGTACCCTTCAATTTCATCTTTGCAAACTTGACTCTTCTATTCTCCAGTACCTCCTTGTACTCGAAGTAATTGTTCAAAGCCTCGACCCATTCGATGACTTCTTCTACGTCCATCTTTCCACTAAATATCAGAATCTCCATTCTTGATTTAGATGATTCCTTACCAATTGATATTATGGCCTCCAGAAATTATTTTTGATCTACAGATATATCTGTCTGTCCTAAGGTTGTTTCCTCTTCCCCGTCTTCTTCTTCTTCTTCATTAGATTCATCATCTGATTTCTTTCCTATCTTTAGTGCCTTCAACTCACCCTAGAGTGTTTCCTTGATTCCAACCTTGACTCCAACCTTGATAATTTCTTCCATCTCTTGGAACTTCTTAAGCACTTCTGCTGTCATCCCCTTTGGAGGCATGGCACTAGCCTCTCCTTCGCTCTCTCTATCTGACATAAACATTCACAAATCTGTCACACACAGAACGTCCAAATCTCTAGTACCAAAATGATGCAGAGCACACAACGAAAGTAGACAAAATAGGTCAAATCAACTCATGTACACTGCTAAACTGGTTATTGCTGGTGGACACATGCACCGATTCACCATTAACCCCGATCACTGCTTGTATGTCCCGCCACATACAATCTCAATATACATTTGCAGCATACATTCAAAACACATTTGTTAGCCATGTTTCAATCATCAGCGAACACTAGGGTTTCCTACGCCATTACTCCCATACACCTTTGCACTTCAGACAATCGTCGACTAGCTTTCTCCAACGGTTATTTCACTACCAATCACGAACTTTGCAACACACACTCTTTGCCTTCGCCGAATCCTAGCACATGGAGATGCTAGGCTCGATCAGCACATTCTACACTTGATCCGACACTGAACATAAACAAAAACAAAAAGAAACACTATCTATACAAACAGACCCATTCCACTGATTTTAAAGAAATCTCGTCAGTGGAATGGCTCAGTAACCCATCCGAATGACAAAATGGAACTAACTACAGTGACACGGTGAAAGAACACAAACAAAACGGGATCTTTTATTTATCTTGGGAACTTCTGCACTAAAAACAATTCTTCTATCTTCTTACTATTATTCTCCCACAAATCACACCCAATTTCTATATCACTCCTCTTCTTCTGTTCACTGAATTGTTTATACATGTTCTTGTTCTTGACAGTTTGCATTGGTGGGAATGCCAACTGTTCTGCAACTGTCAACCTATTTAGTTACAATGTGTTTTCTCTTCCACTACCAGACCCTATGACTTGTCCTATTCCACTTGGACTCACACATGGTACTAGACCTTACAATTGATCATGTGGACCTTATACAACTCCAAAACATCAAAAGAACATGCAATTAATTAAGGTATCTAGGTGCCCCTGCATCATTAAGGAAGTACAAAATGCATGATGAGGTGAAGGCCTTACCGTTGTTGGAATCCTATCCCAAGTCCTCTGGAAGCGATAATTAAAATCAGACATGTGCTCATGTGGAGCCCTCTTGATAGTACTTAACTGTTCCAACAAAGACAAATGATCAAATTTGTCCTCAAACTGTTTATGCAAACCATCACCTAGCTAATCCCATGTTCTTATCAAGTTCATTGTAAGACTTCTAAACCATTCCAAATATTTTCCTTTTAGTGAGGCCACCAGTAGTCTAAGTGCTACATTCTCTTCAATGATAGTATGCACCAAGCACAATGTCAACACATCTCAAATGTGCTCAATAGTAGGGGCCTGATCTTCTCTAGTAAAGTACGACAAACCATTGAGGGCTACAATAGGAAATTCATCATGCTAAGCAATGTCTAATGGGTTGCCTCCATTAAATGCAACAAAAGGATACAGTCTAGCCATTTTACATAGTAGGCCAAAATCATATGTCGATCATAATATGAACATTAAGAAAGACACCACCAACTTGGTTCATTGTAGATTCTTGGGTTGTTGAAACTAGCTGATATATGCTTAGAGTCCTCATGGCGTTTGATGATTTTGCCTCCCAAGACTGATAATATTGAAGAAAAAACTTGATCCTTTAGTATGTAATTATCTTCACGTGTTGTTCACTAGATCTACTTGAAAATCAGATATTTGAGTTGCCAAGTATGTTGTTTTTACCTCTGGAAGGCTGAAAACCTTGTTGTGCATACCAAACAGTAAAGGAAAAATGTGCTTTAGTGGATTGAAACTTTGTTCAGAGTCCCACCGAGCATGCCAAAAACTATTGTCAATCAAGATTACACCCTAGCTAAGTTAGACTCAGCTATCCTGTTGAAACATGGAAACACTCTTAGTTTGTGGGTGACCTATGGCAAGAGTGAATCTCGAGAGCAGGTTGGTTCCCCTAGTAAATCACCTAAACTAAAAGACTTTCTGAGGAAAGGGTTTATAAGGATAACTTGCAATAAAATCCTAAACTTAATGGTGATATACCAGAAATCTAACTTACTGTATATCAAAAAATTTGGATTTATAAATGGAAATGATCAAACAATGAAATGCATAACCTAAACCCAAATAATTCAATACCTCGAAGATGCAAGATGAGCTTGGTTGATCACTTTGTTGTGTTGGTTGCTCGATTCTACAGCATAACATTAAGATGAAAATGCTAGAATGAATGATAGCTGAAGGATGCAAAGGCTCTAATGATATTTTGGCAGAATAATGGTACTTGAAGCTCAATGCATCTTAGAAAATTTGACAGAATAATGGTACTTGAAGCTCAATGCATGCTAATGATAATTTGGCAGAATAATGTTACTTGAATCTCAATGCCTTGCTAATGGCTTGTGAGGGGGTTGATTTATAGGAAAGGCTTAGTTCAAATGGACGGCTGAGATTAAAAAGCTAATTGATTGATGTGGATCGCTAGGATTGATTAGGTTATCCCACTCTTCAAGGGAGTTGTAGTCATTTGACAAGTGTCAAGGAGGATAGGGCTCATGTGTGCTTGTGTACATAAAAAGTACTACATATAAAAGATATTAAATAAAAGGCTGTAGTACCACTTATCTTTTTAAATGAAAGAGGCACACATGTTGGCTAAATGATAAGATAAATTAATTAAATAAATAAGATTTATTTAATTAATTGGAAAGTCGGCTTATGATGAGAACTTAATTCAAATAAAATATTTGAATTAGTTGGGATATGAGTTGGATATTAATTAAATAAATTTTATTTATTTAATTAATTGGATAGTGGGGAACTTAATTCAAATAAAATATTTGAATTAGTTGGGATATGAGCTGGATATTAATTAAATAAATAAAATTTATTTAATTAATTGGCTAAGTAGGATAAGGATGGGATTAAATGGGATTTTAATTAAATAAATAAAATTTATTTAATTAATTGGCTAATGGAATAAGTGGGGTTAAGAGTGGGATTTAGGACAAAATGCTACATGATGTCTAGGTGATGTTTTAACAAGGTGTTGTAGGACATGGACAAATTTGGGACAAATTTGGGTGTCTACACTTACTTTAATGCTTTTACTCACAATCAAACTCTTAAAACATCTATTTTCACAATCTCACTTGAAACATGTGGCATAAAAGTGATTTGTATGAAGGCTTGAAACTGAACTCAGCATACAACTTGCATCACATGAGACTTCTGCACACAAGTTTGTAATAAAGAGACATAGAAAGGATTAAACACTTAGAATCACAATGCAACATCAAATCAGTACTGCAAAATGAGACAAAATGAATGAGATAGGAAACTCTAGTGTCTTATTAATCTAAAAGGAATATGCAAAAATGAAGCTCTGAGTACAAATTATTAGCTTACAAAGCTTTCTGCAAGTGGGCAAGAAAGAAAGAAGCAATATGAATTGCCCTAACTAAGTTTTTTTCCCCATATATATAGCCAAAAGACTTTCTAAAAGTGAAAAGGGAAAGAAACTTAGCTAGAAGGCAAGTGACCTGGACTTGGCTTATTGAGTGTTCTGCACTTGCTATTTATTTTCTGCATTTATTTCACATCAATTAAAGTAATTTATAAAACATTACTTTAATAGTGCTTTACATTTATCTGCAATTTCAAATTTGCAAAATAGAAAGAGGCGCCCACCTTAGCTTTATTTTCAATTTACAACTTGCAAATATTTCCACTATATGCAAAGTTTATAAAAATATATGCAAAGGTATTAAGAAATACCTTATACATTCAATGGGTATCTAAAAATAACCAAGGTACTTGATGTATGCAAAAATCAAAGGCAAAAAAAAATTGCCTTATAGCGAAAGCCACGGCCTTATTGCATTTTGATCTTTATTTGGCACTTAACATTTTTTACTCCAGTTTGGGCGCCCCCATTGTGAACATTTCTTGAAAAATAAGAACTAGGTTGGTGAGGAATTTAAAGGGTATTTCTATTTTATTGTCTTTTAATTTCTTTCCAAAATCTCAAAAACCCAGATCGTAGTGTTTAAGATATGACTGCAACACGTGATTGCTTTCCTTATTTTGTTGTCTATTATGCCTCTAACTATTCATAAAAAAAATACAAACTCGGTTGGTGAGAAATTTAAAAAGTTTTTTCCTCTTCTTGTCTTATAATTTCTTTCCAAAAATCATAGAAACCCAGATTGTAGTTTTGGATATATAATTGAAACACGTGACTAATATCCTCATTTTGCAAGGTCTTTATGTGATACAATTTCTCTTTCAGACTATTTCCACATTCATCTTAAGACTTGGGGGCAGGATGCTAAGCTCAACCCTTGTGGGAGCCCATTTTTACACCACATGCTATGACGTGTCATCAGAAATGAATCAGTAACAATATTTCACCTATACCTACACAGTGAACAAACATGTTAGATAAAAACAATGAAGTTTAATGCTCTTGTGATGTTTGATTTTCAGGATCTCTTTCATACTTCTGATGTTTGTTTATCCAATGCCTGTTTTAGGTCTATCAATTTGAGCTATAGGTGAAAATTTGGTAACAATGCTCTAAAAAATCTAGTTGTAGTTCAAAGTTTAAATTTTTGTCTTTAGTTAGTCTTGGATATACAAAAATAAATATAGAACTAGTTCTTATTAGCACATTAAGATCTTATTTATGATTTTTGGCTATATAACAATGCTTTGCTTCTTGTTGGATATTTTCACTAGACCTATATTCTTATGATGTGGGTGAGAAACCATTGAATAACATTGAAAAACAAAAATGAAACAAGGGATTTACTGCTAGACCTATGGATTTAACTCATTTGAGAATTATTTAGTTTGAAGTGAAAGATGGTGTGAAGATAGATGGTTATTTTTTTAGTGCATCTAGAGAATCCTTGTAAGGTTCTTTCTATGCACATATTATGTTGTACATATCATCTTTTTAATTCAAATATTTAACCCTCGCATATCTATTGTATAATTTTGACTTGGTTTGTTTAGCTTTACATATTTAATATAAAAAAGTTTTAATTTTCCCATAATTAGATCAAACTCTCTCCTTATCATCACCTATTGTAGCTTAAACATTCACATGTTCCCTCAAAATGGATGTTTAGGGTAAAATTGGATCTTGTTAATCTTTTGTTCTTTATATGTTTGAATCCTCCTTTCACCCTAAGATTGAAGGATCTAGGGTCGAGTGGTGAGAACTATCATACCCTAGGTCACTTGCAAATGAGGGGAAGCTTGGATTAGGGAATTAATTATAAATTTTTCCTTCTCTTATGTCCAGTTAACCATTAAAACCCTAATTACGCAAATACAACAGTAAATTGACAAATAATGGAAAAAGCTCTCTCAAATGGGAGTAAAATAACAAATTACAGAATAGCTATTTTTAGGGTTTCAAGGTAGAATAGTTGGGGACACTGGTGCGAGTGCCCAAGTCCAAGGAACCTGCTTTTTCAGGGAATATGGACCTCCTTCCGACACTAATCACCCCTTCAACTTTTATTTCCTGAGATCTGTCTGTGGAGGACACTTTTGTGGGTTCCCTAGTCTTAAAAGTGCTCCTTTGTTTGACTTTTCTTCAGATCCCGAATCCTTGATGCCTATCACTCCTTCCTGCAACTCCACTTTTCCCAAATGTGACACCTATAACCTACAATCACAAGACTTGGTTTGGGGGTTGTGGTGTTTAGAGGTTTGCCTCAGTCAAACCCTAGAGGACACTTAAGTCTCCAAACAATGTTGTCAGACAAAAAGTGTGTCCCTTGTGAGGCAGAGGCAAAAACCAAAGGAATCAATGATAAAAACACAATGACAAGTCACCTTGTAGTGAAGCTCTCATGGAGGAAGATGCTATTCATGCCATGAGGAGATTGAAGCTCAAATCTACAAATATCAATGCACAAAACATACATGTCTGCTCTTGCAACACAATAGACAGCCTTGAATCACCTTGAGAATGCCTATAGTTCACAATGATCATCTAATTAAAATTTAGTTTACAAATGAATGCCTACACATGCTTATATATGCACCTACAAGTATTCCCGCCATGATTTTAAAAATCAAACTTTACCGTGTTGACAAAAGAACCTCCTAACAATCATAAACTGACACTCAAAAATTGGGTGATGGAGGCTCAACCTCATATTCTCAACAAAATTGCTCATCTCCCTGTCATCAGGAAAATTTCCATACGGTAGTTCAATCTTTAGAAAAGCTAGAGCAAAGGCTCTCAAAAGAATGGAAACAGACTGTGATCAAAGAGCTAACAGAAATGAAACTTGTATATGAAAACTTCAGACAACAAGTTGATGTTTGGAGACAGGAGCAGTTAGCGGCTACCATTCAAGCCCGCAATGCCATTAAGCTAGAAACTGATGTGTTAGGAACACAGTTAAATACTGTGGATATGCATGTAAAGCATAATGGTCAAAGGATTTCAGAATTTCAAGATGAGTTTAATTTTCTGAGAACTCAGCAAGTTGAAATATCAGATTTGGTAAGAACAGAGTCTGGACAGATCCAGTCTACTGTTAAGAATGAAACAGTGGTCTTACAGTCCACTGGTAAAAGCAAAGTCAAACATTTTCCTGCTAATGCTAAAGGATACCTAGAAGCTCAGTATGAAGGACCTAGCCTTATCCCTAGAGTGTATAATCCTCAGACTGGCCAATATGAAGATCCACCGTCAGAAGGTAGAGTCCAGATGGCTCGAGGTGGAAATGGAAATGGATCTTCTCACGAGGACCCATTTAAAAATATCCAGTCCTATAAAGTTGATACACCTCCTCTAGTAAATTTTGATAAATTAGAAGTATTGGAAAATACTAGAGCTATTGATGCTATGAGATCATGGATTACAAATTATGTATCAACTAATCCAGATGCAGAAGAAAAAGAGGTGATCAAGCAAGCTCTTAATGCTATGACAGGTACTGCCAAGCATGTATGGGAGAGATTACCAGAAGCTTATAAAGAAACACTCTTAGATAAAGGAGCTGATCAGGTATGTGCCCAACTTCTCCGAATGTTTGTTGGAAAAAGGGATGTAATGGAGAAATTGGAGTATAGAAAATTCATAAAAGGAAAATGTAAGGATTTGAGAGATTTCAAGCAATACTGTAAAAAGCAGTATGAGCATTTTTATCTATCAGGCCATGAGCAACAGCATGATTTAATGTATACTACTTTCTTGAAAAGTTTTGGTAACCCTATAGGAGAATTCTACCACAAGAAAGTATTAGAAAATATGGTTGCCGAAGGAACTGATATGAAAGGATTAACTTTTCCTCAATTAGTTCAATTCTTAGAACAGATTAATTCTGACATCTGTGATGAGGTAAAAGTTAAAAAGGAAATTAAAAGAGTCCAACCTCTACTGTCAACCACTCTATGCCACCGCATAGATGATGATAAAGAAAGTGCATGTGCAGGATGCTTTAAAGAAAAGTCTGACAGGAAGTTCCGTAAAAGATTCAAAGGGTTGGATATAAAGGACAAAAAACTGAAGAAAAGAAAAGGTAAAAAAGGTTTCTTCAGAAAGAAGGATAAACAAAAGAAAAGTAGCAAGTGGAAGCCAACCTGCTACATCTGTAAAGGAGATCACTTTGCCAATAAGTGTCCGGAAAGAAAGAAAAAGAAAGGACGTGGAAAGATGCGTGCTATGCAAGCAAAGGGCATCACAGAACCTGACTACATCTATATAGATGACTATCCATCTGATTCCGAAGACATAATAGTATCCTCTGCAGAATCATCATCTGAAGAAGAGTACCAATCTGCAGCAGAAGAAGTTTCAGCAAAGCTGAATAAGATATCTCTTTCTAAGAAGGAAGAGTCGGATCAGAAAATGTCAGATTCTGGTACATCATCTGGTAGTGAGATTTCTTTCTACTGTCGAATGATAAGAAGTGGTTCCGTCCAGAATGAGCTCAGCAAGATTGTTGATCAAATCATGGAAATTGAAAGGAGACTCAGTATCATGGATATGGGTCCTGAAACATGGGAAAAATTGAATTCTCAACTGGAGACTCTCAAAGCAAGGAAGATGTATCTTCTTGCACCTAAAGCCCCAAGGAAACCTTTTTCGGGCTCAAGTCTTCATGAATCCCATGGGTACCATCCTACCCCGTGGCAAAGGCCAGTACAAGGCGAAAGTTCAGTCCAAGCACAGCCACAGCCAACTGTTGCATCGACATTGCCTTTACCTCAAAGAGGCATATTGGAAGCTCCAGCTCCTGGAAGTATGGCTAGAAGAATCTGGAGAAGACACAGAAAAGAATTTCTTGAAAAGGTAATATCTCAAGCACAATCTGAAATTCTTGAAATTGATGAAGAAGAAAATGTCAATTTAAATGAGGAATTACAAGCAGCCCCAGAGTTAGATAGGTACATTAACAGGATTAATACCTCTGGCACTTTCCAACTCCCTAGGTCTGTAAGTCCTAGAGAACAACAGTTATTCTGTGAAGAAAAACCGTACAGTCCTATAGTCAGTAACTCCCTTCAGGAAGTGCAGTACGTAGGAACTATTTCCAGACCTGAACCTATCTCTAAACCTCTGTCGCTTCGCCCTAATCAGGTTCCAGCTCCTAGTAATCCCTCTAGAAAAAAGGTTCTCCAAATTAAAACCGAAGAAGATCCTCTCCAATATCTCAGTGACAATGCTTTTGAAGGATCTCCTCCTCGTGAGATTACCTCTGTGTCTAGTCAAGTCAATATGATAAAAGAATACAAGTATGTTCGAAGTGCCAAGATTGCATCTATCTGCCCAGGTGTTATAGTTACTATCCACTTCCGTGGATTAAGGGCATACCCCTTGTCATTTCTCATTGATACTGGTGCAGATTTGAATTTAGCCAGGAAGAATGCTTTTCCTACTGACACATGGCGAGAAGGTAATACCAATATTACCTTTGCAAATCAAAACAAAGAGGATAGTGGTGCTTACTATGTAGCTCCTGTTCGGCTCAGCACAGAAGAGAAGCCTACAGAAATCCTGTTCATTCAATATGAAGTTGAAGACTACGATGGTATTCTTGGAAGTAATGCAGTCTGAGAATGGGAACCTTTCATTATTGATCGAGAATTCCTCTCCTTCAAAGGTTCGTTTCAACTTCCTCGTGTTTATCAACCTTTGGCATTTTCCTCAAAACAACCAATTAAGGGAAAAAAGAGAAAAGAAGTTAGTCATGCTTATCTGATTAAGCAGTTTGAAGCAAATCAGACCATTTTAGCAGAATTGAAAAAGGAATATGCTGACTCTGTTATGACAAAAGATTTGTCCAAGCATCAGCGCAGAATCACCTGTGATCTAGTTCTGAAAAAGGATTCTAATGGTGATGAACTTCTGCCAAAAGGTAAAGCAAATTATTTTCTCATGACTACTTCTGAAGCAGATATTTGTGCTAAAGAAATTTCTTCCCTATTGGAGCAAGATCTTATTCAGGTATCTGAATCACCTTTCTCTTGCCATGCTATGTATGTTCCTAAAATTGATGAAAATGGCAAAGAATTACCTGAAAAGAGATTAGTAGTTAATTATAAACCTCTTAATGAGTGTCTTGTGGATCATCGTCATCCATTGCCTAGCAAAGACCATATTTGGCAGTCAATTCAGGGTAGTAATGTCTATTCTAAATTTGATCTCACCAAAGGATATTGGCAGGTTAAATTAAAGCCTCAGGATTTTTACAAAACTGCCTTTTCTGTACCTCAAGGTTTGTATGAATGGAAAGTCCTTCCATTCGGGATCAAAACTGCCCCTTCTATTTTTCAGCAGCGAATGGATGCTCTGTTTCGACCTTTTGCTAAATTCATTCAGCCCTATATAGATGATATTCTTGTCTTTAGTCCTGAAATGAATTCCCATATTGAGCATCTGCGTCAGTTTTTGTCTGTCTGCAACATCATGGGTTAGCTGTTAACCCTACCAAATCTGTCTTTGCTCAGTCTTCTATTGTTTTCATTGGCATCAAGCTTCTTCCCGGGGGGGTGATGGAGGCTCAACCTCATATTCTCAACAAAATTGCTCATCTCCCTGTCACCAATGTAAAAGAGTTACAAAGGTTTTTAGGCTTGGTTAATTACATTGATGGTTTTTACCATAAGCTTGCTGAGGATCGTCTTGATCTGAATAAGCTACTTTCTAAGAAGCCACCTCCATGGACAGCCTATCATGATCAATTGATTCAGAATATCAAGGACAAATGTGCTAGTCTGCCGCCCTTAAAGTTACCTGGTCCAGGATATAAAATAGTGGAGACAGACGCAAGTGAATTTGCTTGGTCTGGCATTCTCAGGGAACAAAAGACTCCTGCATATAATCCTAAGGACAAAGGGGAAATTGTGAGAACAGTCTCTGGTGCATTCAAGAATTCTGAAATTGCATATCATAGTACTCACAAGGAAATTTTAGCTGTTGTGAACACTTTTCAGGCATTCCAAATGTTTATTGGAGATAAAAGGTTTTTGTTGAAAAGTGATCTGCAACATCTCAAGGGATTCTTCAAGAAGGAATCCAGAAATAAGGTAACTCGTGGCCGTCTACTCAGATGGGCGCAACTTCTCAGTACCTATGAATTTGATTTCATACATTTACCAGGTGTTGAGAATATTTTCGCAAATTTTGAATCAAGAGAAGGATTCAAATTGAAGCTCATGCTTGAAGCCAAAGAAAAGCAAAATGCAGAACAGAAGAAGTCTGTCAGAAGCTTAACAGGAAAAGTCCGTGTGATCCGAATCAGAGAACAACGATGGAGTGAACCTAGTACTGAACAATGGAGTTGTAATCCTTTCCCTCATAGGGATTTGCACAACTATCAGATGGCTGCTGACTTTCTATATGATAGATTCCAAATGCTTGTTTCCAAGCAGCAGCTTACTACTCCAGGTTTGTGGTCAGAAACACCATTTTTTGAGTTCTCTGTAGAGGCAAAACCCATTGATCCAGATTTAGGTCATCTACTTCAGAACTGGTGTGGAGATTTCATTCTCCCAGTAAAGTTTCTAAATCCAGATATTGGAAATCCTTTCCAATGGTTACATAATGAGTTTGGTGTCACTACTATCAGAAAGATGTTTTCTGGTCCTTATCCTCAAGCTGACCAGTTGCAATTTAATGGCACCACAGCATACACTATGCATCTTCAAACTCCAGTTTACTTCTACAGCTGAAAATGCTATTAGCAGGCATATGTGCCAAATGTATGGACCAGCTGGACCAACGTCCCGATTTCATAATTGGACTGTTGGCAATAAATTGAATTTCTTGACCCAGCATCAGATCCCCATCTGGTTGCATACCAAAACCTACAGGATCAGTCGTGGAATTCCTTATGCCAGTAATGCTATCCTTGCACACCTGCACAAGATCAAAGTAATGAGTATCATGTGGCGTGAAGATGACAACCTACCTGGCTGTATTCCACACGCCTCCAGCCAAGTGTGCGCCAACTGTTATGACTTCTCAGAGGATGATCCAAGGGTCCCGCAATATGATTCCAGAGGTTTCTATCGTGCTCCTGATTGTACGCATCCAGAAGGAGAATTATGTGAAGGTTGCCTCGGGTGGGCTCCAATGGAGTCTGACACTTCCTCACACAGTACGGGATCCAGATAAGGCTAGTGAGTGGGCATGTCACTCACCGAGGGAATCTTTCACCTCGTTATGAAATGAAAGGCATGGACCCTACCATGTTCAAAAGGTGTGAACACGTTACCTTAGTGCGTGTACGAGTTATTCCTCTCGTTTGTAAAAGGAAGTCGGTCGCCGACCTTATCTTGTTCACGAGCAATTGGGTCCCACCTTCTTGGGATGCTCTTCGGATAAGGTGTCTTCGTGTCGCTCTGCTGTGGTCGGACTCCAAAGAAAATTATGATCGGGGTTAAAAGATCTGCCCGCGTTCGCCTATATAAGGAAGCCCGGGCCGCCTGCATTTCATAAGATTTTTCGGCGCGAGTCTAAGCGACAGCAAGAGTCTGAGAGTCTAGTCTATAGTTGGTTTCTGTTCTTAAAGTGTTGTAAAAGCTTGAGTCCCAAGCTTCTATAGAAGTCCATAGTTTCTATAAGAGTTTCATGACTATCGTTGTGAAAACTAGTGTTTATAGCGAGCATTGTAAGAGATGAACATGCATGTCAGCTTCCTGCTTATTGATAATACAAGACTACATATCAGAGTGAGATATTTAGTTGTGCCTATTTATGGTGTTCCATATGTTTGTCTATTGCAGCTTTCATTTGGTATCAGAGCCTTAGGAAACGATATTATTGTTGTATGTCATCGTTGTCGTCTAACGATTACTTCATCATAATCTCTTTCTTTAAAATCTGTATTGCTCTCTGTATATGCTCCCTGTATTGACTCAGGTCGTCACAGTGTGTCGTAAGTCCCAGGAGTAAGACCCGTGTGAAGCCGTGGTAGGCAGTAAAGGGCAGTCGGGCAGTTATCTGACCTTTAGAGCGCAGGTTCCGAGCGCAGATTCGAGCACAGATGGCATCGAGTTCTTCTTCTACTTCTCAGACAGCAGGTGGCATCGATCTCACAGCAGATCGAAACCAAGAGGTTAGGTTTACCAATTTTTATGCAAATAATGAGTCTATGTTTACCGATGGTGAATGTTCTGGTAATGCTTTAGATGATCTATCTGTAGTTGGTGCTGAACCCGAAAAGCCTTTTAAGGTTCCAAGGATTCCCCCCCATGAAATCTATAGAGATATTCCTAAAGGAATTATAGATATGATCAATAATAAAGATATAGGTTTGCGTGATTGGTTTGGTTATAAGTCCTCTCAGAATTGTCATGTTGCCGAATTGTCACATGTTGTTAAAGGAGGTAAACAGGGTAAATTGAATATTTTCTCTGATGAGTTAATCAAGAAGTTTAGGAAAAAGGCTTATGAACATAAAAGTAATCCTCAGTTCATGCATCTTTCATATGTTAGAATTGGTGTATGTGGTCATTACCGTAAAGGTCTACCAATCATAGTTTTGATGATGTTAAAGGATGCAAGGTTTCTGAAACTGTCACACTCACTGTTAGGAGCCGGTTGTGACTCCATGGCCAAAGGTCCCATTTTTGTAGATTGTCTGTTAGACTTTCCAGTAAGCCTAAAAGATGAAAACCTTAGGGATGTTTTAGAATATAAGTTCAACACTATGAATCTGTTCATGAAAAAGAATTCAGTGGATCATTCCCTGGTTTTTCTTGTTCATTACCGACTCTATAACAAAGTCATGCCTTTAATGATAAATCCAAAAAGGAGTCAAGGGTTAGAAGGCTTATCCACAATATGGACCTCAAGCAGTGATAGTACCCAGTTGACAGCCCCGAAGATTGTTCATCATAAGGATATTAAGATGCCTGAAGAATGGGCTATGGAACTCTGGGATTCAGAAACACCAGAATCAGATTTTGGATCTTCTAATAGAATGAGAGGAATCTCAATAGAAGAGTTAGATGATCAAGCTGTTATTAAGTTTGGGTCAGCCCAAAGTAACCTGCAGAGTCATTCCTCTGGACAGTCATCTGTAGGAAGTCAACAGAGAAGGAATCATTCTCCTGCTTTAAGCAGAGAAACTTCCTTTAATAACCAGCTATTCACTGAACCTTCTGTATTGCCAAGATCCCAGTCTGTGAAGCTACAGCCGAGTAAAGGATTTGAAAGTTTATTCAAAATTCCTAAGCCACAAGTGAATCTTCCCAGGAATGTGAATCATCCCAGGCCTTCTCCTGGTGAAAGACCAGAAAATCCAAGAACTGTTATTACTTGTCATCACAATAAGTATTCTGAATTGGATAATGGTCTATACAAGTGTGATGATTGTGCCTTTGTATTTCCTCCTCCATCAAGAAATAGTAGGACCCTTACAGGTCATGTTAGAATGTTGATGTCTTCTACAGTTTTTGATTTCCCTGAACAAAGTATTGAGACTGAAGATGTTAAAATTGTTGATACTCCTGGTGGAACTTGTACCGTTCCAGGACGTCTACCCCCTTTTAGAGATTTTATGGTCATTGATAGTAAAGGCCATTACAAAGTTCAATGTTGGCCAGTTCATGTTTTCCCAATAGGTGCTAGTGCGTCTAGCCAGAGTAACCTATTAAACTGGACCAATTTGTGTATGAGAAAAACTATGCTTCTGTTAGAGGACAGAAAGAAATGGGCAGAAATAGAAGCTGTGAAAAGTCAGAAAGCTCATCTCAGTCATCAGGAAAATTTCCATACGGTAGTTCAATCTTTAGAAAAGCTAGAGCAAAGGCTCTCAGAAGAATGGAAACAGACTGTGATCAAAGAGCTAACAGAAATGAAGATATTCCTAAAGGAATTATAGATATGATCAATAATAAAGATATAGGTTTGCGTGATTGGTTTGGTTATAAGTCCTCTCAGAATTGTCATGTTGCCGAATTGTCACATGTTGTTAAAGGAGGTAATCAGGGTAAATTGAATATTTTCTCTGATGAGTTAATCAAGAAGTTTAGGAAAAAGGCTTATGAACATAAAAGTAATCCTCAGTTCATGCATCTTTCATATGTTAGAATTGGTGTATGTGGTCATTACCGTAAAGGTCTACCAATCATAGTTTTGATGATGTTAAAGGATGCAAGGTTTTTGAAACTGTCACACTCACTGTTAGGAGCCGGTTGTGACTCCATGGCCAAAGGTCCCATTTTTGTAGATTGTCTGTTAGACTTTCCAGTAAGCCTAAAAGATGAAAACCTTAGGGATGTTTTAGAATATAAGTTCAACACTATGAATCTGTTCATGAAAAAGAATTCAGTGGATCATTCCCTGGTTTTTCTTGTTCATTACCGACTCTATAACAAAGTCATGCCTTTAATGATAAATCCAAAAAGGAGTCAAGGGTTAGAAGGCTTATCCACAATATGGACCTCAAGCAGTGATAGTACCCAGTTGACAGCCCCGAAGATTGTTTGTCATAAGGATATTAAGATGCCTGAAGAATGGGCTATGGAACTCTGGGATTCAGAAACATCAGAATCAGATTTTGGATCTTCTAATAGAATGAGAGGAATCTCAATAGAAGAGTTAGATGATCAAGCTGTTATTAAGTTTGGGTCAGCCCAAAGTAACCTGCAGAGTCATTCCTCTGGACAGTCATCTGTAGGAAGTCAACAGAGAAGGAATCATTCTCCTGCTTTAAGCAGAGAAACTTCCTTTAATAACCAGCTGTTCACTAAACCTTCTGTATTGCCAAGATCCCAGTCTATGAAGCTACAGCCGAGTAAAAGATTTGAAAGTTTATTCAAAATTCCTAAGCCACAAGTGAATCTTCCCAGGAATGTGAATCATCCCAGGCCTTCTCCTGGTGAAAGACCAGAAAATCCAAGAACTGTTATTACTTGTCATCACAATAAGTATTCTGAATTGGATAATGGTCTATACAAGTGTGATGATTGTGCCTTTGTATTTCCTCCTCCATCAAGAAATAGTAGGACCCTTACAGGTCATGTTAGAATGTTGATGTCTTCTACAGTTTTTGATTTCCCTGAACAAAGTATTGAGACTGAAGATGTTAAAATTGTTGATACTCCTGGTGGAACTTGTACCGTTCCAGGACGTCTGCCCCCTTTTAGAGATTTTATGGTCATTGATAGTAAAGGCCATTACAAAGTTCAATGTTGGCCAGTTCATGTTTTCCCAATAGGTGCTAGTGCGTCTAGCCAGAGTAACCTATTAAACTGGACCAATTTGTGTATGAGAAAAACTATGCTTCTGTTAGAGGACAGAAAGAAATGGGCAGAAATAGAAGCTGTGAAAAGTCAGAAAGCTCATCTCAGTCATCAGGAAAATTTCCATACGGTAGTTCAATCTTTAGAAAAGCTAGAGCAAAGGCTCTCAGAAGAATGGAAACAGACTGTGATCAAAGAGCTAACAGAAATGAAACTTGTATATGAAAACTTCAGACAACAAGTTGATGTTTGGAGACAGGAGCAGTTAGCGGCTACCATTCAAGCCCGCAATGCCATTAAGCTAGAAACTGATGTGTTAGGAACACAGTTAAATACTGTGGATATGCATGTAAAGCATAATGGTCAAAGGATTTCAGAATTTCAAGATGAGTTTAATTTTCTGAGAACTCAGCAAGTTGAATTATCAGATTTGGTAAGAACAGAGTCTGGACAGATCCAGTCTACTGTTAAGAATGAAACAGTGGTCTTACAGTCCACTGGTAAAAGCAAAGTCAAACATTTTCCTGCTAATGCTAAAGGATACCTAGAAGCTCAGTATGAAGGACCTAGCCTTATCCCTAGAGTGTATAATCCTCAGACTGGCCAATATGAAGATCCACCGTCAAAAGGTAGAGTCCAGATGGCTCGAGGTGGAAATGGAAATGGATCTTCTCACGAGGACCCATTTAAAAATATCCAGTCCTATAAAGCTGATACACCTCCTCTAGTAAATTTTGATAAATTAGAAGTATTGGAAAATACTAGAGCTATTGATGCTATGAGATCATGGATTACAAATTATGTATCAACTAATCCAGATGCAGAAGAAAAAGAGGTGATCAAGCAAGCTCTTAATGCTATGACAGGTACTGCCAAGCATGTATGGGAGAGATTACCAGAAGCTTATAAAGAAACACTCTTAGATAAAGGAGCTGATCAGGTATGTGCCCAACTTCTCCGAATGTTTGTTGGAAAAAGGGATGTAATGGAGAAATTGGAGTATAGAAAATTCATAAAAGGAAAATGTAAGGATTTGAGAGATTTCAAGCAATACTGTAAAAAGCAGTATGAGCATTTTTATCTATCAGGCCATGAGCAACAGCATGATTTAATGTATACTACTTTCTTGAAAAGTTTTGGTAACCCTATAGGAGAATTCTACCACAAGAAAGTATTAGAAAATATGGTTGCCGAAGGAACTGATATGAAAGAAGTAACTTTTCCTCAATTAGTTCAATTCTTAGAATAGATTAATTCTGACATCTGTGATGAGGTAAAAGTTAAAAAGGAAATTAAAAGAGTCCAACCTCTACTGTCAACCACTCTGTGCCACCGCATAGATGATGATAAAGAAAGTGCATGTGCAGGATGCTTTAAAGAAAAGTCTGACAGGAAGTTCCATAAAAGATTCAAAGGGTTGGATATAAAGGACAAAAAACTGAAGAAAAGAAAAGGTAAAAAAGGTTTCTTCAGAAAGAAGGATAAACAAAAGAAAAGTAGCAAGTGGAAGCCAACCTGCTACATCTGTAAAGGAGATCACTTTGCCAATAAGTGTCCGGAAAGAAAGAAAAAGAAAGGACGTGGAAAGATGCGTGCTATGCAAGCAAAGGGCATCACAGAACCTGACTACATCTATATAGATGACTATCCATCTGATTCCGAAGACATAACAGTATCCTCTGCAGAATCATCATCTGAAGAAGAGTACCAATCTGCAGCAGAAGAAGTTTCAGCAAAGCTGAATAAGATATCTCTTTCTAAGAAGGAAGAGTCGGATCAGAAAATGTCAGATTCTGGTACATCATCTGGTAGTGAGATTTCTTTCTACTGTCGAATGATAAGAAGTGGTTCCGTCCAGAATGAGCTCAGCAAGATTGTTGATCAAATCATGGAAATTGAAAGGAGACTCAGTATCATGGATATGGGTCCTGAAACATGGGAAAAATTAAATTCTCAACTGGAGACTCTCAAAGCAAGGAAGATGTATCTTCTTGCACCTAAAGCCCCAAGGAAACCTTTTTCGGGCTCAAGTCTTCATGAATCCCATGGGTACCATCCTGCCCCGTGGCAAAGGCCAGTACAAGGCGAAAGTTCAATCCAAGCACAGCCACAGCCAACTGTTGCATCGACATTGCCTTTACCTCAAAGAGGCATATTGGAAGCTCCAGCTCCTGGAAGTATGGCTAGAAGAATCTGGAGAAGACACAGAAAAGAATTTCTTGAAAAGGTAATATCTCAAGCACAATCTGAAATTCTTGAAATTGATGAAGAAGAAAATGTCAATTTAAATGAGGAATTACAAGCAGCCCCAGAGTTAGATAGGTACATTAACAGGATTAATACCTCTGGCACTTTCCAACTCCCTAGGTCTGTAAGTCCTAGAGAACAACAGTTATTCTGTGAAGAAAAACCGTACAGTCCTATAGTCAGTAACTCCCTTCAGGAAGTGCAGTACGTAGGAACTATTTCCAGACCTGAACCTATCTCTAAACCTCTGTCGCTTCGCCCTAATCAGGTTCCAGCTCCTAGTAATCCCTCTAGACAAAAGGTTCTCCAAATTAAAACTGAAGAAGATCCTCTCCAATATCTCGGTGACAATGCTTTTGAAGGATCACCTCCTCGTGAGATTACCTCTGTGTCTAGTCAAGTCAATATGATAAAAGAATACAAGTATGTTCGAAGTGCCAAGATTGCATCTATCTGCCCAGGTGTTATAGTTACTATCCACTTCCGTGGATTAAGGGCATACCCCTTGTCATTTCTCATTGATACTGGTGCAGATTTGAATTTAGCCAGGAAGAATGCTTTTCCTACTGACACATGGCGAGAAGGTAATACCAATATTACCTTTGCAAATCAAAACAAAGAGGATAGTGGTGCTTACTGTGTAGCTCCTGTTCGGCTCAGCACAGAAGAGAAGCCTACAGAAATCCTGTTCATTCAATATGAAGTTGAAGACTACAATGGTATTCTTGGAAGTAATGCAGTCCGAGAATGGGAACCTTTCATTATTGATCGAGAATTCCTCTCCTTCAAAGGTTCGTTTCAACTTCCTCGTGTTTATCAACCTTTGGCATTTTCCTCAAAACAACCAATTAAGGGAAAAAAGAGAAAAGAAGTTAGTCATGCTTATCTGATTAAGTAGTTTGAAGCAAATCAGACCATTTTAGCAGAATTGAAAAAGGAATATGCTGACTCTGTTATGACAAAAGATTTGTCCAAGCATCAGCACAGAATCACCTGTGATCTAGTTCTGAAAAAGGATTCTAATGCTGATGAACTTCTGCCAAAAGGTAAAGCAAATTATTTTCTCATGACTGCTTCTGAAGCAGATATTTGTGCTAAAGAAATTTCTTCCCTATTGGAGCAAGATCTTATTCAGGTATCTGAATCACCTTTCTCTTGCCATGCTATGTATATTCCTAAAATTGATGAAAATGGCAAAGAATTACCTGAAAAGAGATTAGTAGTTAATTATAAACCTCTTAATGAGTGTCTTGTGGATCATCGTCATCCATTGCCTAGCAAAGACCATATTTGGCAGTCAATTCAGGGTAGTAATGTCTATTCTAAATTTGATCTCACCAAAGGATATTGGCAGGTTAAATTAAAGCCTCAGGATTTTTACAAAACTGCCTTTTCTGTACCTCAAGGTTTGTATGAATGGAAAGTCCTTCCATTCGGGATCAAAACTGCCCCTTCTATTTTTCAGCAGCGAATGGATGCTCTGTTTTGACCTTTTGCTAAATTCATTCAGCCCTATATAGATGATATTCTTGTCTTTAGTCCTGAAATGAATTCCCATATTGAGCATCTGCGTCAGTTTTTGTCTGTCTGCCAACATCATGGGTTAGCTGTTAACCCTACCAAATCTGTCTTTGCTCAGTCTTCTATTGTTTTCATTGGCATCAAGCTTCTTCCCGGGGGGGGTGATGGAGGCTCAACCTCATATTCTCAACAAAATTGCTCATCTCCCTGTCACCAATGTAAAAGTGTTGCAAAGGTTTTTAGGCTTGGTTAATTACATTGCTGGTTTTTACCATAAGCTTGCTGAGGATCGTCTTGATCTGAATAAGCTACTTTCTAAGAAGCCACCTCCATGGACAGCCTATCATGATCAATTGATTCAGAATATCAAGGACAAATGTGCTAGTCTGCCGCCCTTAAAGTTACCTGGTCCAGGATATAAAATAGTGGAGACAGACACAAGTGAATTTGCTTGGTCTGGCATTCTCAGGGAACAAAAGACTCCTGCATATAATCCTAAGGACAAAGGGGAAATTGTGAGAACAGTCTCTGGTGCATTCAAGAATTCTGAAATTGCATATCATAGTACTCACAAGGAAATTTTAGCTATTGTGAACACTTTTCAGGCATTCCAAATGTTTATTGGAGATAAAAGGTTTTTGTTGAAAAGTGATCTGCAACATCTCAAGGGATTCTTCAAGAAGGAATCCAGAAATAAGGTAACTCGTGGCCGTCTACTCAGATGGGCGCAACTTCTCAGTACCTATGAATTTGATTTCATACATTTACCAGGTGTTGAGAATATTTTCGCAAATTTTGAATCAAGAGAAGGATTCAAATTGAAGCTCATGCTTGAAGCCAAAGAAAAGCAAAATGCAGAACAGAAGAAGTCTGTCAGAAGCTTAACAGGAAAAGTCCATGTGATCCGAATCAGAGAACAACGATGGAGTGAACCTAGTACTGAACAATGGAGTTGTAATCCTTTCCCTCATAGGGATTTGCACAACCATCAGATGGCTGCTAACTTTCTATATGATAGATTCCAGATGCTTGTTTCCAAGCAGCAGCTTACTACTCCAGGTTTGTGGTCAGAAACACCATTTTTTGAGTTCTCTGCAGAGGCAGAACCCATTGATCCAGATGTAGGTCATCTACTTCAGAACTGGTGTGGAGATTTCGTTCTCCCAGTAAAGTTTCTAAATCCAGATATTGGAAATCCTTTCCAATGGTTACATAATGAGTTTGGTGTCACTACTATCAGAAAGATGTTTTCTGGTCCTTATCCTCAAGCTGACCAGTTGCAATTTAATGGCACCACAGCATACACTGGATGCATCTTCAAACTCCAGTTTACTTCTGCATCTGAAAATGCTATTAGCAGGCATATGTGCCAAATGTATGGACCAGCTGGACCAATGTCCCGATTTCATAATTGGACTGTTGGCAATAAATTGAATTTCTTGACCCAGCATCAGATCCCCATCTGGTTGGATACCAAAACCTACAGGATCAGTCGTGGAATTCCTTATGCCAGTAATGCTATCCTTGCACACCCGCACAAGATCAAAGTAATGAGTATCATGTGGCGTGAAGATGACAACCTGCCTGGCTGTATTCCACACGCCTCCAGCCAAGTGTGCGCCAACTGTTATGACTTCTCAGAGGATGATCCAAGGGTCCCGCAATATGATTCCAGAGGTTTCTATCGTGCTCCTGATTGTACGCATCCAGAAGGATAATTATGTGAAGGTTGCCTCGGGTGGGCTCCAATGGAGTCTGACACTTCCTCACACAGTACAGGATCCAGATAAGGCTAGTGAGTGGGCATGTCACTCACCGAGGGAATCTTTCACCTCGTTATGAAATGAAAGGCATGGACCCTACCATGTTCAAAAGGGGTGAACACATTACCTTAGTGCGTGTACGAGTTATTCCTCTCGTTTGTAAAAGGAAGTCGGTCGCCGACCTTATCTTGTTCACGAGCAATTGGGTCCCACCTTCTTGGGATGCTCTTCGGATAAGGTGTCTTCGTGTCGCTCTGCTGTGGTCGGACTCCAAAGAAAATTATGATCGGGGTTAAAAGATCTGCCCGCGTTCGCCTATATAAGGAAGCCCGGGCCGCCTGCATTTCATAAGATTTTTCGGCGCGAGTCTAAGCGACAGCAAGAGTCTGAGAGTCTAGTCTATAGTTGGTTTCTATTCTTAAAGTGTTGTAAAAGCTTGAGTCCCAAGCTTCTATAGAAGTCCATAGTTTCTATAAGAGTTTCATGACTATCATTGTGAAAACTAGTGTTTATAGCGAGCATTGTAAGAGATGAACATGCATGTCAGCTACCTGTTTATTGATAATACAAGACTACATATTAGAGTGAGATATTTAGTAGGACTAGGGCACGGGCACCCAAGTCCCCCCTATTTTGGGTAGGGTTAAGCTCAAGGGGTCCTCCTAGGTCCCATTTGTCATGTTACCTAGGGCTCATTCCATCGGGATGCTAAAATATGAACTAAAATGTCCTAAATGCACTCTAAAGACCCGAGAGCTAAACCTTATGAGTGAAAAGCCCCCAAGGGGACATTTCCAATGTTACAATGGAAAACTCCAAATTATCATCTACTTTTTAAACATTCATATAATTGTTAGTTAAAGCTACACCATGTAACAACTATAAAAATATGTTGTATACAATTTATTTGGATTATTGTATTATATACAAATAATGAAGTTGAAGTGCGTAGGAATTTGTGGGAAAATATGTATGGACCCCTCTCAATTTGTCTAAACATGATAATTTTCCATATTTTATCATTATATATAAGATATGGACTAGCCTAAGGTGGGTCCTATAGCTCATTCCAATAACTATTAAAGGTTATAAAGTCTCTCTTGAATATTATAGTAGAATTAAAATCAAATAGTGTTTCTTTGTTGATTACTTACATATGATTGTCCTGATTTGTTATTGTGTATATCTAAGGTAGTGACTGGAGAATAAGGTATGTCGAAGTACAAGACCTTTAGGGTAATTTATAGCTCAAGGAGATTAATGTCAAAAGGATGTCCAAGAAGGAGAAGAGATAGTTAGAACACTTATGGTGACAATGGAGGGCTATCACAACACTTAAAAAGATTGTCTTAAGTCCATCCCAAGGTATCATAATGAGGGAAGAATGTTATCAACATCTATATACTACCAAACCCTATCATCATTGTAAGTAAGCAAGTGGAATCATTCAATTTGAGACAATTATCATAAGACCATTATCATAAAAAGATTTTCATAATAGTCATTGTGATTAGAGTAGTAGTAAGGGAATTTCAGTCATCGGATAAGTATGCCAATACTATCATGACAAGGCATGATAATAGATTCGCCTATGATATAAGATAGTTTTCAACCATGAACAAACTATTTCATCATCTAAGGACCCATAAGGAAATCATATTTCCATTGAGAAGCCCACACCCTTAAAATATTATCATCAAGGTCTCAAACTTCCACTCACAAAGACTATTGTATTCCCTTAAGGTTTTCCTAAAACATATTAATAGGAAAGAGTTCTAGTTTTCCTATAATTAGATAAAACTCTCTCCTTGTCATCACTTGTTGTAGCTAGAACATTCACATGTACTCTCATAATTGAAAACTCTAAATTATCATCTAATTTTTAAAATTTCATGTAACTGTTGGTTAAAGATACACTATGTAACAATAGCAACGATATGTTGTATAGACTTTGTTTGGATTATTATATTATATTATATTATATCATATAGAAATCATGATGTAGAAGTTCCTAGAATGTTATTGGAAAATATTTATTGACCCCTCTAAATTTGGTGAGTGTGATCAATTGTCCATAATTTATCATGAGATATAAGTTGTTGACTTACCTAACCCGTGTGTTTTGTAGCATGCAAGTAACCATTAGAGTTTACAAAGTCCCCATTGAAGATACTAGTAGGATTCAAATCAAATAGGCTTTCTTTGTTCATTACTTGCATATGATTGCCTTGATTTGTTATTATGTATCTCCAAGGTAGTGAATGCAAAATATGGTATGTGGAACAACAAGACCTTTAGGGTAATTTATAGCTCAAGGAGATGAATTTTAAAAATATTGCCAAGAAAGATAAGGGATAATTAGGACACTTATGATGACAAGGGAGGTCTGTCACAACACTTAGAACTATTTTCATAAATCCTTCCCAAGATGTCATAACGAGGGAAGTGTGTTATCAACATCTATATATTACCAAACATTTTTATCATCATAAGAAATCAGGTTGATTCATTCACTTTGAGACACTTATAATAAGACTACTGTCATAAAAATTGTCATAGTAGTGATTAATATTAGAGTAGCAGTAGGGATTACCAATCATAGGATAGGGGTTCCACGACTGTCATGACAAGGCATGACAATAGATTCACTCATTAAAGGCATTTGCAAACTATGGACATGCTATTGTGTCATCTAAACACCTATAAGGCTATCATTTTTCTATTTATAATCCCAAACCCTTAAAACATTATCATAAAGGTCTTAAAATTTCACTCACAAAGGTTTTTGTCTACCCTTAAGGCTATCCTACAACATATTTAATATAAAAGAGTTCAAGTTTTCCCATAATTAGATCAAACACTCTCCTTATCATCATGTTTTGTCACATGTGTCCTCATGATGGAAACCTCCAAATTATAATCTACTTTTTAATCTTTCATGTAATTGTTAGTTAATGTGTAACAACTATAACAATATCTTGTATAGACTTTGTTTGGATTATTGTATTATATGCAAATCATGAAGTAGAGGTGCTCAAGAATTTATGGGAAAATATTTATGGACCCCTTTCAATTTGTCTAAATGTGATTATTTTTCCATACTTTATCATTAAATCTATTATGGATTGACCTAAGGTGTGTCCTATAGCATTCAAGTAACCATTCAAGGTTACAAAATCTCCCTTAAAGAATCTCGTAGGATTTGAATCAAATAGGTTTCTTTGTTGATTAGTTTCATATGATTACCCTAATTTGTTATTTTGTATATCCAAGGTTGTGACTACAACATAAGGTATGTAGAAGAACAAGACCTTTATGGTAATTTATAGCTCAAGGAGATGAATATCAAAAGGATAGTCAATAAGGAAAAGGGGTAGTTAGGAATCTTATGATGACAAGGCAATGAGAGAAGAATGATATCAATGTCTATATACTACCAAACCTTATCATCATTCCCTAACTAATCAAGTGGAGCCATTCACTTTGAGACACATATCATAAGACTATTATCATTAAAGAATGTCATAGAAGTCATTGAGATTAGAGCAATTATAAGGGATTATTAGTCATAGGATAAGGATTCTAGAAATTCCATGATAGTATATTTTCTCATGTAAAGCATTTATAAACCATAGACAGGTTGTTGAATCATTAAGCGCCCATAAGATAGTCATTCTTCCATTAATAAGTAGACTACCTTAAAACATTGTCATCAAGGTCTCAAAATTTCACTCACAAAGACTGTCATCTACCCTTAAGGTTGTCCTACAAAATATTTAATATGAAAGAGTTTCAATTTCCCATAATTACATCAAACTCTCTCGTTATTATCACCTTTTGTAGATCGAACATTCACATGTGCGTGCTCATAATGGAAAACTTCAAATTATCAGCTACTTTTTAATCTTTCATGTAATTGTTAGTTCAAGGTACATCATATAACAAGTACAACAATATATTGTATATGCTTTGTTTGGATTATTGTATTATATAAAAATCATGAAGTATAAGTGCCTAGGAATTTATGAGAAATATTTATGGACCCCCCTCAATTTGTCTAAATGTGATCAATTTTCCATCTTTTACCATTAGATCTAAGTTATGCCAAGGTGTGTCTTTTATCTTTCAATTAATCATTCAAGGTCACAAAATCTCCCTTTAAGGTGCTAGTAGGATTTGAGTCAAATAGGGTTTCTTTATTGATTACTTATATATCATTGCCTTGATTTAATGTTGTGTATCTCCAAGGTAGTGACTATAGAATGAGGTATGTCAAAGAGAAAGACCTTTAGGGTAATTTATAGCTCAAGGAGATGAATGTTAAAAGGATGGACAAGAAAGAGAAGGGATAGTTAGGACACTTATGATGAGAAGGGATAACTATCAGAACACATAGGAAGATTATCAAAAGTCTCTCACATGCTATAATGAGGGAAGAATGTTATCAACATCTATAGACTACCATACCCTATTACCATCCTATGTAGTAAAGTGGAGTCATTCACCTTGAGGAACTTATCATAAAAGGACTATCATAACAATAATTGAGATTAGCATAGTAGTAATGTAATTTTAGTCATAGGATAAGGATGTTAGGACTATCATAATGAGGCATGACAAAAGATTCACTCATATAAGGAAGTTGTAAACCATGTTTAGGTTATTGTTTCATCTAAGCACCCATAAGGTAGTAATCTTTTCTTTGATAAGACCAATCCCTTAACACATTAGTATCAAGGTCTCAAATTATCACTCACAAAGACTATTGTCTACCCTTATGGTTTTCCCACAATATATTTAATATGAAAGAGTTTCAATTTTCACATAATTAGATCAAACTCTCTCCTTATAATCACATATAATATGATCAAGTAAAATAAATAGATATTACAAAATTTTATGTTGGTGGTTCACCTTGTCAATGATAAATTGAGATTTCCTATTAATGTACTTAAACCCAAATTTTCAATCAGGTGGTGCATACATCAAGCTACCATTGATAATTGTAACATAGAAAATTATGTACCCTCACATTTTTATGTTGTATTTTGACTCTCTTTGGTGTTAGCTTCTATAGTATGTTTCTAGGGCTACTCGAGCCTAACGGGTGTATGCACAAAGATGGGGGACCAAAAAGTCACCACCATGGGACTTTTTGGTCCAAAACAAGAAAAAATGCGAGCGCGTTACAATGCACTCGCATTTTGCTTTCACATAAAAGTGCAAAATAACCTCATTTCTACCATTTCACCATAACCAAAGGAGTTTGTGTGCCAAAAAAACTGAGAAGAAATCGTGAGCGCATTCAAGGAAAGCCTCTCCAAGTACATGCAAGAAAGAAAACATCATTTTCACGATGCCATCTCACCAGAAAAGATGTCGTGGAAAATTTGGAGGGTCTAGTAGCTAAAGAAGGTAGGGTTTGATCAATTTTTGTTAGTTTGAGAAGAATTTTTAAATTTTGCAATGTTTGATTAGTTTTTATATTGCATTTATAGTTATTGAGGCAAGAGAAAACCCAAATCTAGTTGATGAGGGTGAAAACAACCCCCAAAACCCTCAAAACCCTCAAAACCCTCCAAACCCTCCAAACCCACCTTCACTTCCTCAAAATGTAAGGGATACTCAAGAAAACTACCTATCGATAATAGAAGAAAACAAGAAACATCTTGAAACTCTTATTCAAATGCTAAACTATCCAAGTACAAGCACTGATTGTAGGAGGGCACTTGCGAAGTCACTAGAGGAGATTGTTTCCCACACTGATTCGATGACAAAACAAATCACCGAATTCCAAGACTATAGGGAGAGGTGTCAGAAATACTATGCCAACAAGTTGTCATATGAACAAGTGAAGAATGAAAAAATTACAAAATCTCAATTATGTGCACACTTTATTAATCCCAAAACTAGCCAAAGATTAGAAGAAACTTGTAAACGATTTCCTATTCATTGGTGTAGGAATGAAGAAATATCCTAGAATTTTTGGGATAGATGGTACATGGTCTTCGATGAGAACCCATGCAACAATGATGAGGTACCATAATATTTATTAAGGAAACTCCATTGTGAGTTCATCCTTAAGAAGATTCCCAATTATTTTGACATTCATGAGTTCCAGGGTAGAGGTGGTGACTCTACCCAAGATAGAATCGGGGCTCAACGAGATGAAAACCATGTGTCTATACCCTTGTTGAGGCTAGAACGTAGGTCACTCCCTTTGACTTTGATGGAGAGTGTTGAGATGGAGACATTACATTCATTGACTACTCTCACCCAAACTCTATCATAGCATGCTAATAATCTTACCCAAGACGATGAGGTTGAGCATAGTAGGTATCATGTGTCCCCACATTTGTGTAGTTCATACAGGAACCTGTGTGATTATGGGATGTAGCATGCATGGATAGACTCTTGGTAGGATGCTGTGATGCAGGGGCAGTATCCATTGATGGAGGCATCCATATTGGATGATCTTGTTCTCCATGATGATCTCTTACAGCATACATTTGGTATTAAATATTAGGTAATTTGTTACAAGTTCAATCTTGATTTAATATATTGTTATTTGAAATTTGTAATTAATTTTATATGATTATCGATATTATAAGTCAAAAATAATGTATGTAATTGTCTGTGTAATGAAATTTTAGGGTCAAAGTCTTCATCCTGCCTCCATTAGCCGTCCATTGGTAGGTTATGAGAGGAGGTCAAGTCAGCAGGTATGTAATTTATCACATGATCGTAATTATTGTAGATATGTCAATGGTAATATTATTTTGTGACAATTTGATGATTTCAACAAACACTGACACATCCACGGTTTCCTTGGTCCCCTAGATGCAAATCCACTACTTTTACGGAGATAAATTTAACCATTTATAATCATTATGCATTTTTAAAATAATGTTATGTATTTATTTGGGTTGAATAATCTTGAACTTGATTTTTAGATGCTGAATGTGGAGACTCCTCATCTTCATGAGTTAGTGCAGATAGGCATTACTGCAGCCATGATGTCTTCAAATCCTTTGACTGAGGTATGAGCCAATAACATGAAAATTTCATAATTTTGTATTTCTTGTTTTATCTCATGTCATTTGATGTACATAAATGGTATTTATGTTTAGTCAATTTTGCTTCTTGATGCTTCCCACAGGAGGTCACAACTCCAGCCCATCCAACTACGGACAAAGAAGCTGGAGACAAGATGATGGAGAGTGATCATCAGATGGTAGTAAGTGATCGATTACATATGTGATGTTATATATTTCATGTACTTTTTCTATAGTAATGTGCATATTGTTTTATTGTATTAACATGTGGATTTAGATGAACTTCTATCAAAGAGGTCTACTCGACAGTAGAGAGAGGATGAGTCATGGATTGGCTCTCCATCTTCACGATCAAGCAAGGGCTGCCGATTATTTCATAAAAGTCCATAGGAAACTAGTTTTTGGGACTTTTTTTGTATGCCTAGATGGATTTGTATACATACTTTTGTATGTTACTAATGTATATTTTTGTATATATGCCTCTATGGCTTCATTTGGACATGCCTATATGGATTTGTATGTAAACTAGATGTTATGTTCATGAAATTATGTATATGACAGTTTATATTAAATATTTAATATGATGATCAATTATTGTTACAGGAATTTGGTTTTACACGTGCCAATTGCATTTGCTTGAAAGTTTATAAATTGTTTTCAAATAATCCATTTTGTGCATATCTTGCAATCATTGCATTATGTGGGGCTGTGCATTTCTTTGAGGCATCATTTCAAACAATTCACATGCCTTGTCTATGCTTTCACAGTTTCCATACATGTCTACACAGGAAGCTATAAATACAATATATGTGACAAAATTCCTATATCATTTACGCTTTGATGGTTGTCCACACCATGTTCCCCAGATCCCATTCTAGCATAGGCAAGGAGGAAGTTGGATAAGGTTGTACAATTTGGTTTTGGACATGCCAAAATTTGCATTTGGTTGAAATTTACTTTTGTGCATTTGCTTGAGAGTTTTTAAAGCCATATGAAAAATCTATTTCATGCATATCTTGCAATCATTGAATTCCATGAGACAACATTTCTTTGAGGCATTGTGTCAAATAGTTTACATTCGTTGTATATGCTTCCACACTTTGTATACATGTCTTGTAGGGTACTTACAACTACAACATTTGACAAAATTCCTATATCCTTTATGCTTTGATGGATGTCTCTACCATGTTCCAAAGATACCACTTCTAAGGTTTTTGGAATTTGGCTTTACACTCACCAATTGCATTTTCTTGAAACTTTCTAAAGGCTTATCAAAAAATCCATTAAATGTTCATATCTTGCAATCATTGTATTCCATGAGGTGACATTTCTTTGAGGCATCATGCCAAATAGTTCACATGCCTTGTCTATGCTTCCACACTTTACATACATGTCTTTGAGGGAAGTTCCAACTACAACATCTAAAACAATTCCCATATGTTTTATCCTTTGATGGATGTCTATTTTGGCATAGGGGTAAGTGCAAGAAGTTGGGTCCACATAGAGGGGAAGTCGCGAGCAAAAAAAAATCCCGACAGAAATGGGTGCCCGTTTTAAAAGAAATGGGTACCTGTTTAGGAACAGGTGCCTGAGCCTAAACGGGTACCTGTTTCTATAAAGATATTTGAATTTGAAAAAAAAGCCTGTGCACTTTTTTTCTCATACAAAAGGAACAAACACCCGTTTTAAAACGGGTACCTATTCATAATGGCTACCCATTTTAGAATGGGTACCCATTCATAATAGGTACCCATTCCTAAAACCTTAGGCTTGGGAAAGGCATGGTAAGCCAACCCCTTGCCTTGGACCTACAAGTTTTTTTCTAAGTACAGAACAAGAGAAAAGATTGAGTTTACCTTTATGGCTGATGACATTTTTTCTAAATTTTTTTATGAAATTAAAACCCATTACAGATGATAGTGTTTAGTTTTTAAATATGTAATTTTTTTTAATTTTTTCAATTTATTATTTAATTTATGAGAAAACTAGTCCAAAAACATGAAATGACAGGTGTTTGTATTTTTTTAATAACTTTTAATTTTTAAAGTTTTTTGAAAAAAAATTATATGTCATCAATCTACACATCATTCTTTACACAATGAAAAAAAAAATCATTTTATGATTAGTTTTGCTCAAATTATGTTGGTCGTACATGAGGGTTTTTGAAAACAGTAATTAGGGCCAATAAAAAAAATTTTAAAAAAAATATTTGGAAAAAAATTATTAAAAAAAATCCTCATCAAACTTCACTGTACTACACATATTTCCCCAAAAGGGTTTAGAAAAATACTTTTATGTAGGTCAAATTATGTTGGTCATACACGTGCATGGTATGGTAAAAAAAAGTGACTTTTAAATAGTGGTTTTTAGAAATGCCTATTGAAAATCAATTTGTATCATTTGGGTATTAAAATAAATTACATATTTGGAAACTAGACTCCGAGTACTACATTTCATATTCCTAACTTTTTTTAATAGTCGATATTTAAGTGCCTCAAATGATCAGGTCAAATGTGACAAATTCTAAAAAACAGGGAAAACACTTCCACTTTTTGGCCAAAAAGTGGACCCAACTTCTTGCACTAACCCATAGGCAAGGAGGATACTAGCTAAGGTTGTGTAATTTTGATTTACACCCTCCAATCATATTTGCTTGAAAGTTTCTAAATCCTTATTAAAAAATCCATTTTGTCCATATCTTGCAATCATTACATTCAATGAGGCAAGATTTCTTTGGGGCATCATGCCAAACAGTTCACGTGCCTTGTCTATGCTTCCACACTTTGTATACATGTCTAGAAGGGTAGCTGCAATTACAACATGTGACAAATTTCCTATATATTTTATGCTTTGATAGATTTCCATACATTGTTCCAAAAATTCTATTTTGGTGTATAGATAGGGAGGATGTTGGTAAAGGTTGTGGAATTTGGCTTTACACATGCCAATTGTATTTACTTGAAAGTTTCTAAAGTCTTTTCAACAAATCTATTTTTTGCATATCTTGCAATCATTATATCCCATGAAGAGACATCTCTTTGTGGTGTTGTATGATCTAACAGTCCATACTTTGCATACATGTCTACAAGGGTAGCAGCAATTACAACATCTAGCAAAATTCTTATATCCTTTATGCTTTGATGGTTGTCCATACCATGTTCCAAAGATCCTAATTTGGAGGATGCTGGCAAAGGTTGTGGAATTTGGCTTTACACATGCCAATTGCATTTGCTTGAAAGTTTCTAAAGCCTTTTCAACAAATCTTTTTTTTTGCATATCTTTCAATCATTGCACTCCATGACAGAAGATCTCTTTGAGGTGTTAGGTCAAACAATTGACATGCCTTGCTTATGCTTCCACACTTTACATACATGTCTACAAGGGCAACTGCAAATACAATATCTGACAAAATTCTAGTATCCTTTATGCTTTGAGGTGTTAGGTCAAACCATCCATGTGCCTTATCTATGCTTCCACACTTTGCATACATGTCTACAAGGGCAAGTGCAAATTATACAACATCTAACAAAATTTTGATATCCTTTATGCTTCCATAGTTTGCACACATGTCTACAAGGGCAGCAACAATTACAACATCTAGCAAAATTCCTATATCCTTTATGCTTTGAGGTGTTGTATCAAATAGTCCACATGCCTTGTTTATGCTTCCTCACTTTGCATACATGTCTACAAGGGCAGTTACAATTACAAAATCTGGCAAAATTCCTATATCCTTTATGCTTTGATGGTTGTCCATACCCTGTTTGCAATAATGGTAGTCAACTTTAGGTCTCTATATGTGGTCCAAGACTAGTGATGAAGTCCTTTTAAAAACTTGAGTTCATGCTAGGAGTTTTGATCAATAGTTTAAGCCTTAAGATGTATGACATCAAAACTATCTCTTGCATCATGGTGACATTTTTGGCACTACAACATGTCCTTCTTTTAGGCATGCATAACTAAAGATATCCTATATCTACATATAATACCATCTTCAAGAGGGTTTCAAACAAGAAATGACTCCATAACTGCCCCTAAAACTATGGCAGTCCTTGCCTAGCCTCCTCTGATTGTCCATTTACTTTCTTTTTCATTATTTCTTATAAAGGCTTTTATGACTTCTAGTTTTTAGTTGGTTTCACATCTTCCACTACATGTTGAAAATTTTACATCTAATAGAATCTTGTAGATACTATTCTTGGCCTCTTATAATTTTTTATACCTATAGAAACTCTCTAGACTAAGTTGCTCCCTAGTGGACTAGGATACTAGCATAGGTGTTAGATAAGGACTAGGCTACCTCATTGTCCAAAATTAAACAAATCAACTTACATGACCTTCTAAATTCCTAGAAAACTTCATCTTCTAATTCTAAACAATTTAGTATTTTAAAACTTGGACTGTTACAGTCAAATTAGGCCTATTTTAGGGACTGTTTTGTAACAACAGAGACCAAATGGATTGATCAGGCCCTAATATTGATACGAAAGGTGTAAGTGGACATATCTAACATGTCTAAAAACTCCCCTTACAGATATCACTCACCCAACACAAGAGATCTCAAAAATACACTAATTTATATCACTCACCCAACACACCTTCTTTGCATGATATACCTATAGATGATGAAATAGTTCATTGTGATTTGATATTGTTTATTCTTCTTCATACTCTATTTTTCATAGTAAGCCTAATGACAATCATATGGATAGTGCTAAGTACATACATACTAATGATCTAGACCTTGTCATGCACCTTCTAGGACATGCATTGATGACATAATCTTACCTCCTACTAATGATATTCTTGTATTTTGTAATGATTCTCCTCTCACATGCATTGAGTGAGGTTAATCAAACAAATAGGTTAATCACCATGTAAATAAAACAATGGATCATCATGGTTGTCACAGTCAATACAGCACTAGATGAGTCATATCAACCTAAGGACTACTTGATTGAATCCTTAGGGCTAGGAGTGACATTTTGCATTCCATAGGTCATGGGGCTAAACAGACTTCTTCAATGCATCAAGGTGGGTGGGTAAATGCCAGGGGAGGTCTTGTTTTGTGTGCCAACTTCCCTAATCATTTGGGACAGAAGGCTACTGGCAAAGTCCCTTAAGATCCCTAAGATGGAAAAACTACCAAACTTTGATAGAGCAGTTCTAGGAATTCATGGTAGCTGGGAATTTTCTGTCTAGACCTATAGGTGCATGTGGAGTCCATCCACAATAACCTATCTTGGTTTCGGTTAACTCCAGTCTGTTTGACCATGCTAAAATCAAACGCATTCTTGCAAAATGCTTCAGTTTCATGCAATGGAAAGGTGCTAGTAGTGACATTTTGTAATCCATAGGTCGTCAGACCGAACGGACTTCGTTAACATGTCACGATGAGCGGGTAAATGCCAGGGGAGATCTCATTTCATGTGCCAAGTGCCATTAACCTTGTAAATCCTAATATTGTATTTATTCCATTTATTATTTGTAATTTGTAATTACCCATAAGGGATGTATAGGTTTCACCGGTAGGTTGTTATAGAGTTACTTTTACTACTCAAGGAATCTTGGTAAATAGTAAATGAGGTGAGGTGGAGAATCTTGGTGTCTATCTTAGGGAAATATATTTTTGGGCTATTATGACACGTGCCATAAGTTTTTAAGAGCATCTATGACAACTTACATTTGTCATAAGGTGTAAGAGATTCTTTGAAAGCATATGACAGTAATTATTATCTTATAAGTTCCTATTCTTGGTTCTAGGTGCCTATATTGGGAAGATGCCTATGACAGGTGTAAGGGAATTTGTAAGAAGATGATTTTGGAGTATCCCAAGAAAGAAAAGTTGGATTTTGTCCATCTCCCACAAATTTCTTTGGTGGGTACTCATTTTGTATAAATATGAGACTTGAGAGTGAAGTTTGAGGAAGTAATAGTGAGAGGAAAACTTGCTTGCAGGTAACAGGTTGAGTGAGATTTTCTGTTCACAGGTGCTTTTAGATTAAAAAATGAAGGGGAGATTAGAAGTGGATGTATTGTAATCTTGTTTTGAAGATAATACAACTTGGGCCTCTCTTATTGGTGGAGTTTTCTCCCGCAAGGGTTTCTCCACGTAAACACTGTGTTATGTGTTTATTCTTTTGTTCCATTGCTACCTTGTGTTGTGAGATCTTGCATTCTTATGTTGTTGATTTGTGCCTCTTTGTTTCTGTTATCTTATGGTGATGTTATTTATGTTATAAGTTCATCTAAGGTGGTTTTATAAAGCATGTTAGAGTGGCTGATTTTAGCATCATAAAGAAGTTGAATTGTTTCATTGTATTTCAAGGATTAAGCAAACTTATTTTTAGATTTGCATACAACTTTCATATTTCTATATTGTAGTAGTCAAAGCCTTGTATCTCACCAATTGTTATCATAAATTGGTGATTCAATGATTAACAATTAGATTAGAGATTGTTCATTTATTCCAACATTTGGTATCAGAGCTTAAGATTGTTCCATGGCTTGCATGTGCCTGTATGTGCTTGCATGTTCTTGCATGTGAATTGCATGTGCTTGCATGTACTTCCATGTTGCTTGCATGTGGTTGCATGTGCTTGCATGTGAGTTGCATGTGCTTGCATGGGCTTGCATGTTGCTTGCATGTGCTTGCATGTGATGGATTCATGGTAATTTGGTTCTGGGTATTCCTCCATTTTTGAATTTTAGCTTGTAAAGCTTGTGAATTTGTTGGAAGGAATTGTAGAGTTAGAGGTTTTTTTGGCTGCAATGGATTTTCTGTATGTTGGTATTATTTTGCATATCTATGAGATTGGAATCCATGGTATCTAACTTTTGGATGGATATTGTCAATGGAATCTACAGTGGGCTCTTGAGGCTCAGGGTTATGGATATTCGTGGAGTTGATCTTGTGGTAGTGATTTGGAGCTCCGGTTTGGCAATATGTGAGTATCCTCTTGCATGTGGTTATGTTCCTTTACCTTGTGCTCATGTGAAGTGAATGGGTTTTCATGTTGGGTGGTTGATTTTGGTGCCCTGGTCGCATGGAAGAACATTTATTTTTTGGACTATAGTATGGAGTGCTTATGTTGGATTCATGGGTTTAACCCTTGGTTACATGAAAGCATTGGATGATTTACCACTGGTTACATGTGGGTTGTGGAGTTGGTATTTTAGTGATATGGAAACTCCTGGACAACCTAGTCCCTCCTTTTTTCATATTCATGTTATTTTGGATATGTAGGTTTTACAGTTTTCCTGTTTCAAAATTTTGTGGAATCATAGATCTGTGATATTTCATTATTTCAGATTGCATGTATGGTGTGAATATCTAGATGTTTAAGTGATTTTAGATTTACAAAGAGATGGTTTTATAGTTTTTATATGCTAACAAAAATCTAGGGTTTGTATATCTGTGGAAAGATTGTATTCGGACTCTTAGAGTATTGTGGATGGAAACAGTTACAAATTTGCAGGGCTTCTTGATGGGTTCTTATGATCTATGGTTACTCTTATGTGGATTTGTTTGGCAAATTAGGTCTACCGTTGATCCTGGTGTTTGAGTCTTGGAAATCTACATGTTATTCCTAGTTATCTTTGTTCTGCATGGTACTAATGTGGGGTTGAATCTATTTTTTCAGTTATTTGATATTGGAGCACTGACCATGTTTTTCTCCTTTGAGATGTTGTATGAGTGTAGATCTTGTAAATTGTTTGATGAGGATTATGTTTGGTTGGCCTCTTCTTGGTCACCTTGTTTACATTGGTATGTTTATTGCAGTAAGACAAAAGGATGGTTTAGAGTACCTGATATAGTTGTTCATTAGAATCTATAGTAGTAAGTTATGGTGCATGAAAAGATCTGTATCACTTTTAGTGGGAGTTTTGTGCAGTTACGTAGTGTGTTTTATCTTCTTAGTTTGGAGATTATGGTTTACTTGACCTTTTGGGAGTTGTTGTCATTACATTTGTTTTCTTTGATTGTGTTGAGGCCATGGATGATCTTCATTTAGGAGATGGTTAAATCATGATGTCATGGATAGCTTTGTTACATGTTTCAATGGGAACTTTTGACAGTGATGGTTTGATGTTTATCTTGTTGCCATGTATAGCTCAGTATCATGGTTCAGTGGGAGCTTTGGCAAGATATGGTTATCTTCATGTGATTTGAAGACGTTTTAACATCTTGTTTCATGGAGGACCTTTAGAGTCTTTGGTAAAGGTGTTATTGTTCTTCCTTTTGAGAGGATGTAGTTCTCTTTGGTTTTGAGTATTAATCATTTACTTGTAGCTTCACGATTTTGCAGGTTGCATTTGAAGTTGCCATGGATTGATTGGTGGGTGCTCATGAATACTAGAGAGACTTAGGTTAGGCTGGAAATCTCTTGTACTTAAGAGATATGTGTTGGAATGGTTACTTGTTATGAAAGTTTTTCAATAGTAAAGACTGAGGAGCCTACACCTAGAAATGGATGTGAGTCCATCATAGACCTGATGAGAAGGTTGTCTTTATTGAAAGCTTATATTGCTTGGTGTTGTATGCACAGGACAATCTTGTATCCCACTCTTGGTCTACTCGACAAGTGAATGATCTAAGAGGTATTGCCCACCTGATTATTAAATGCATTCTTTATATGTATCTTGTCTTCTCTTGTGCAAATTAGTCTTGAAAGTTGAATTTTTGAGGGCTTGTTGAGAAGTAGATGCATGGTTTTATGTATTTCTGTTGTTCTCCTTGTAATATTGAACTTGGATTAGTTCTGAGGATTTGGTAGGAGAGGTACAGGAAATGGTTAGTGGCTTTGGGCATATTCCCTTATGTTGTGGGAATGTTTGGCTAGTTTGATCTACTTTCTGTGAGAGATTTTACATCTATTTTGCCATGTTTCATTATAAGTTGAATGGTTAGATGTTGATATCCTTTCATTTTGGGAGTGTTGAAAGAGATCTTACTTTACACAGTTTGGCACATGTTAGTGTGGTATAAGGACATAATTTGATTTGCAGATTCTCTCTTTCTTGGTATATTATTTTCTTCCTGAAGGTTCTTATATTTATGGAGTTGAGGTTTATGAATGGAGTCATGTGTTGTTGTTTGTACTTCATTATTTTTTAACAACAATTGGTAGCTCCTTGATCTCTTTCTTCATTGGTTTGGAGGACTTGGGAGAGTTATTTGGATTGGTAATGAGAGATGTATTTGGCATAGCATTGTATGCTTATTTGACACTATGTTAGAGGAATTATCCACATCCTCTATGTGAAGAGCTATAGGAGGACTTGTTAATGCTATGATCTTGTTTTCAGATTTGACATTACCTGTGTAGTGGGAGTTTCAGAAGGTATATGTGTTCTATATGGGAGGGGTACCTCTCTTGGACTAGTTACACTTTACTACAGTGAGTTACTTCAGAGGTTTTTTATCGCATGTCTATGTATGTTGTTACCTTGGAGTCTTCTTTTACATGATGGTGGATATACAGGGACTTGTTTGCAGATTTGGGTTGTTATGTTGATAGCATGAAGTTCTACCTATGATAGTTTGTTTACCTTGGTTTGAGGTATGGATATTTTTGATGAGCTAACAACTTGATGTGGTTGCTATTCCAATTTGGTATGAGTGTGGTAGTCACTTAGACTCATTTGTTATCATTTGGATTTGATGCTTGTGTTCATGTATAGATTGGTGCAAGTTTCAGTGACAGTTGATATGTTTCATCTTGGCATGTTCCTTGTCCCATCATGGGTAATATGATGTGAGATTTTCTTGCTTGAGATGGTGGTTATCATGGTTTCTTTTTCAGGAATCTTGTTGGAGCACAAAAGCATGTTGAAGAATCAATGGTACATGGTTGGCTAAGGGATGTTTATTCCCTTGATTCATATTTCCTATGGGTTGATTCACAATGTATAATGTCAAGTGGGAGAATGTTGGGATAAGGTGCCATTAACCTTGTAAATCCTAATTTTGTATTTACTCCATTTTTTATTTGTAACTTGTAATTACCCATAAGGGATGTATAGGTTTCATTGACAAGTTGTTACAGAGTTACTTTTACTACTTAAGGAATCTCGGTAAATAGTAAATGAGGTGAGGTGGAGAATCTTGGTGTCTATCTTAGGGAAATGTATTTTTGGGCTGTTATGACATGTGTCATAAATTTGTAAGAGAATCTATGATAACTTACATTTTTTATAAGGTGTAAGAGATTTTATGACAGCATATGACATCAATTATTGTCTTGTAAGTTCCTATTCTTGGTTCTAGGTGCCTATATTGGGAAGATGCCTATGACAAGTGTAAGGGAATCTGTAAGAAGATGATTTTGGAGTATCCCAAGATAGAAAAGTTGGATTTTGTCCATCTCCCATGTATTTCTTTGGTGGGTACTCATTTTGTATAAATATGAGACTTGAGAGTGAAGTTTGAGGAAGTAACAGTGAGAGGAAAACTTGCTTGCAGGTAACAGGTTGAGTGAGAGATTTTCTATACACAGGTGAAGAGTGAAGAGGAGATTGGAATTTGATGTATTGTAATCTTGTTTTGAAGATAATACAACTTGGGCCTCTTTTCTTGGTGGAGTTTTTTCCCGCAAGGGTTTCTCCACGTAAACTCTGTGTTATGTGTTTATTCTTTTGTTCCATTGCTACCTTGTGTTGTGAGATCTTGCATTCTTATGTTGCTGATTTGTGCCTCTTTATTTCTACTATCTTATGGTGATGTTATTGATGTTATAAGTTCATCTAAGGTGGTTTTATCAAGCATGTTAGAGTGGCTGATTTTAGCATCATAAAGAAGTTGAATTATTTCATGGTATTTCAAGGATTAAGCAAACTTATTTTTAGATATCCATACAACTTTCAGATTTCTATATTGTAGTAGTCAAAGCCTTATATCTCACCAATTGGTATCATAACTTGGTGATTTGATGATTAACAATTGGATTAGAAATTGGTCGTTTATTCCAACACAGGGCAGTAGGCTACTGGCAAAGTCCCTTAAGATCCCTAAGACGCAAAAAATTGTCAAACTTTGACAGAGCAGTTCTCAGAATTCATGGCAGCTGCAAACATTTTGTTTGGACCTATAGGTGCATGTGGGGTCCATCCCAAATAAACATTCTCAGTTTCAATCAACTCCAGTCTATTTGACCGTGCTGAAATCAAACGCATTCTTGCAAAATGTTTCAGTTTCATGCAATGCAAAGGTGCTAAGAGTGAAATTTTGCATTCCATAGGTTGTGGGGCCGAATGAACTTTGCCAACACATTGGGATAGGTAGGTAAATGCTAGGGAAGGTCTCATTTTGTGTGCCAAGCACCCCAATCATTCGTGGTAGCAGACTACCAGAAAAGTCCCTTAAGATCCCTAAGACGCAAAAACTGCCAAACTTTGACATAGTAGTTTTTACAATTTGTGGTAGTTGGGAACATTATATTTGGACCTATAGGTGTACATGGGGTCCGTTCACAATAACCTTTCTCAGTTTCGGTCAACTCCAATCCATTTGACGTGCCAAAATCAAACGCATTCTTGCAAAATGCTTCAGTTTTATGTTGTGGAAAGCTGCTAGGAGTGACATTTTTCATTCCATAGGTCATGGGGCTAAATGGACTTCAGAAACACGTTAAGGTGGGTAGGTAAATGCTAGGGGAGGTCTCATTTCATGTGCCAAGCATCCCAGTTGTTCTAGGTTGTAAGCTACCGACAAACTAGAAAGTTGCTAAGACTAAAATTTTGCATTCCACAGATTGTGCAGTCAAACCAACAATGCCAACATGTCTGGGTGGGTAGGTAAATGCTAGGGGACATCTTATTTCATGTGTCAAGTGTCTCAGTCATTCCTGGCTGCAGGCTATCAGCAAACTCAAAATGTGCTAGGAGTGACATTTTGCATTCCATAGCTCATAGGGCCAAATGGACTTTGCCAATGTGTCAGAGTGCATGGGCAAATGCCATGGGAGGTCTTGTTTTATGTGCCAAGGGCCCCAATCATTCATGATTGTAAGCTACTAACGAAGTCACTTTGTCGGTAGCTTGCAGGCCAGAATGACTAGGATGCTTGGCACATGAAATGAGACCTTCCCTAACATTTACCCACCCACCCCGACATGTTGGCACAATCCTTTGCACAACAAGCATATAAAAAAATAAGGCACCTAGCAAGGTTCTGCTCTGTTAGGTCTCAAAAATGAAGGTTGCTAATCCTAAGAGGATACCAATTTCTATGTTTAGATTTGCAACGTTTTTGAACTAACTTGACGAAATCAACCTTTAAGGTTTGATGATTTCCTACGCTTTAGGTCCTGTTACACCTAGGCGGGTAAACCTTGGAAAATTAAAACAGTCTGAAGATGAATGTGTGGACTAATTAAATCTATCTACAATGGCATAGGATGTAGGATAGATGAAAAGCTTGCTAACTAATTCTATGTCTAATGTTTGATTGGTAAAAATTGTATAAGCAATATCAAGGTAAAAGGATAATGAGTTAAATAAGACTAGTGCCTTGTTGGGTAACAAAGTCAATTGAAGGACCAAGACTAGTGGTTTCCTAATGGCAATAATTCTAATTGTTTGGCACAGTTTTAGTTTATAACTTGTATAAACGTGCAAGGAAATGACTGACAAAATCTTCTTGATAATCCAACCAATATAACCATATATCTTATAATTCACCAGAAGGTATTTTAATCCTTACTTGAAGGAACCAAATGAAATGAATGAGAAAGATTAATAGATAATATTATCTTGGAGATAGAATGGCAATCCTAATTATATAGCCCTACTTAGTAATCCAAACTTAACACTTCCAGGCTACTGTGACTAAATCAGAAGGGTTTAATTCCTCAAATGGACACCAACCTGTTTAATCACACGGATACAGCAAATGTGTATTGACAGATTAAATATATACTTGTTACATTAATCTAAATAACAAGGAAATGCAAAAATGGAGACAGCCACACAATTAAATAATTTTGACAAACAACTGATACCAAAGCAGAACCACTGAATCAGAGAACTCCAAACTTCTTCAAATAAAATATGCAACATAGTCATTTTGAAATCTTGTATATTATGTATATGAATATATTCTACTGCTGATGATCTTTCAGCATCAATTGTTTGAACTTATATAGATGTTTCTATGAAGAGACATGACTCTTCAATAAGTCTTTTGGGAATAAACATTAACAACTATTACATAATCATGGTTATGCTTTATTCAGCCATAAATAAACTTTAGCCAAGTGATCTAAATACTCCTGATCACGGTGAGAATCAGTAAGATCAATAGCATCTCTGGTAATTACATCAAGTGTGACCATTCTTTCCAGGTGTCTGCAAGCTTCTCTAGATGCAGAGGCTTTGTCTTTCAAAGCTCCTGTGGCCTCGTGTAATATGAGTTGACAATCAACAATCCATTCTTCTTTGCTCTTTACCTCTCCATTGTCTTTAAATAACATGGGCACTCCTGCATTTGAAGCATCGGTACCTTCCTTAACATCAACTTTAAGTTTGTCATAGTATTCTTGGTGTTGTTTGAGCAATGCTCCTGCATCGGAGATATCTGTGTTATCAGTAGCACTTTTGCTTTGTATCTCAATCAATTTTTCCTGTATTCTCTTTTCAAGTCTTTCATGTTCTTTAACTACTTTGTGATTTTTTGAGTAGTTATCCCAAAACTGGTTTAACCACCGCACCATGTTTGCATACCTACTCTACAGTATTGTAACAAATACATCTATCTGAATTTGTGTTGCTTGGTCAGGGGATGATACTTGAATGCCCTGTGAGCTCTCACCTTGAGTTATTCTTTTTGTGGATTGGCCAAAAGTACTCTTTACAACATCCTTCAAGTAATCATTTTCTTTTGTCAATCTTTCACAATTCAATTTGTATGCATCTCTCTCTTTGATCAACATTTGAGCTTGTGCCTTATTCAATTTTGCAACATTGATACAAATGTCTGCAGTAATTATAGGGTTAGTTTCACCTGCTTTCAAAGTCATAACATGGCCAAAAGTCTTTTCAGTATCTATGATGGCCGTCTTCTTATGGGGAGGGTATAACGCCCATATCATCAAGGAATTTTCATCATTATTATATCTTGTCCCCATATATACTTCACTAACTCCTTCTAGAGTACGTTTATACTTATCATTTGCATTATTCAGAAAACTATCAAAAACCAAATTAGAACTTAAATCCAGACCAGGAAAAATCATAACCCCTGCATCCTTAAGCAATTGTCTACCCTTGCTAGGTGTCATGTCTTGCATCTCTTTATCTATTGTTTCTTTCAGCATATCTAACAATTGGCTTTCATTATCAGCAGAAACATCATCTACTGATTCTCTGATCTCTTTCCCTTTGTATTTATACAAGAATGATTTAAATTCTTTTGACTGAATAAATTTATCATCTGAAATGAAAGAATCATAGGCTGTTTGGCGTGGATCCTCATCAGCAGACCCCTCCTCATCATGTAGCACAACAAGAGGCTGATATTGTAGCATTTTCCTTTTGGACATCTCTAGTGTTTTGTCTTGTGGCTGTTCTTGCCCTATCAGTTCTTCATCCTCAGAGGATACAACCTTAATCTCTGCTATTTGCTTTTTCTTCTCACTTAAATCCCTGTTATACTTTTCTACCACCAATTCAACTTCAGCATCTTCAAGATTTCTAATAACATCATCATATGGATAATGTATGTGCATGTATCCACTGAGATTTTGTTTTCTTCGTGTAGAGTCAATAAAACCTTCAGGGTCAAATCCTTTCCTCGCCTCAGCACTCCTCATATTATAATGCATTAATTTATCCAAAATGAGATTGTAACCTTCTTTTGAAACCACGGTAAAATCTCCAAAACATAAAGTGCTGGGCATAAATGATTGTTTATCATGTGAACTCATATGCATCACATTTGAACAATGCATTTGCCTGATTATCTCTAAATATTCAAGTCTATTAGGGACAGTCTTGGGCAATATGAATGGAGTATCTTCAAAACCGTAAACCCTGATCATAGTAGCATCCTCAAAGCAATACCAGTCTCCCCAATTATGAGTGACAGTAGGGGGGCCACCAAAATCCTTTGGCCTGAGGAACCTTTTTATTTCAGCTGAGATTGAATATTCACAGGGATGGTTAAAATACCTATACAGCACTTTTACACAGTGTTCTTCGAATTGGGCATAGCTGGAGTGGGCATATCTACTATCCCATATTCCGGTCCACATTTGTATGGGTATTTTTTCTCCTTTCTTATCTACAGCAACAACTTTAAGCTCACTTGGCCACAACCGTACTTCCTGGCCGGAATACAACACCATGTGAATAAGCATTGAGTAATGCTCAAAAGAGCATGCTGAGGCACTATTTCTTATTGTAGATAAACCAGAATCCATTCTATTAGCAATATAAGAAGCATAATCAAATTGCCTTGCATTATGACACTGAATGTCAGAGGCTATGACCATTAGAGGGATAGTCATGAACTCGGGGACCTCTGAACCAAGGACTTGGCCTACAGAAAAATAGGTGTACTGTATATATGGTTCAAATATGGCTACATGAAAGGGAGGACCATCATTTTCAGTTAAGGGCATCACTTCTCCTTCAACCCTGGGCCTATGAATGGGCAACCTCCATCCATTGTAAGTTGTATCCATTCTCCAATATTCCTTCTCCAGATCTTCATAAATAATAGGGACAGTGCATAAATCATCTAGATCAAACACCTCACAAATAGCATTTTTTGACAAATGCACAATTGGTTCTCCCTGTGGGTTGCAGAGGGCTTTCAGGCTTGAGTTGTAATGTTTGGCAAGCAGTTGGAGGAGTTCCACATTCAAGAATACATTAGGCACAACCAGTTTTCCCAAATTTAATTGCCATGGGTTTGATACAGGAGTATTCCTAAACCTTTTGTTATAATGGAATCTCAAAAGCTCATATCCCCTGATTGGGGTCCAAATATCTCCCAGGTGCTTATGTTTATCCTCTAATTTCTCAACCTCTACCCTGAGTTGAGCAGACCTTCTGGCTTTGGGAGTTGACCCAGGCAATTGGTCAATTAAGTCCTGAATGAGTTTTCTGTCTTTTACTTTTTCCTCAGGGGTTTGTTCGATTTTCTATTTTTTGGACTTACTGGTTTCCCCTTGTGTTTTTCTTCCTTTTCCCTTTCCCAGAGTTTGCATGTTTAAAACTTAGGCAGAAAATTTAAACATAGGCTATACAGTGGTTTGTATGTATGTACCTGTCGTTCGGTGGCTGTAATCGAAATCCTCTGCTTTTGCTTTAAGAGTTCTTCTGTATTCTCTTCTCAAAAGACCTTGCAATTATAATGCTCATAAAAATTTCGTAGCCGTTTGTATTTAATTATCTGATCAATTCAATGTTCATCGCTGCGAAATGTCACATCGCCATAACTCCTCTTATCGGCATGATTTTTAAAATGTCTAGGTGACCTTAATGCTCTTTATGGCACGAACAATCAATAAGCGTGACCATCGGCAGGACCTGTTTCATCGCCGTGTGATTTAGATTTCTCTCTGACATAATGAGTCTTACCGATATCACTATCAGTAAGAGTCTCACCGATAGTAATTTGTTCATCGGGGTGATCAATATTATCGGGATAACATAATTATGTTTCCCCAATCTATGTCGTCTCACCGATAGTCATCTTTACTTTGGATTAGAATGACTTTGTTAAAGTCTTGCCGCTATAAAAATTTCTTATCAACAGGTATGAATTTAATCCTATCGGAATGAGATATACTATCAGGATAGCTTTTAAAAGACAACCCGATCCCAATCTTCTCCCCGATGATCATTTCATATTCCTTATCGGACAGAGTCTTTTTAAAGTGTCACTGACACCTTTTGATCGCCGTGACTTGTGAATCGGTAAGACCTAATTCTGTTGTCCCGATATATTTAGTCATCCCGATAGATATCTGTATCACTGTGAGTCTTGCCGAAAGCTCTCTTTTCACCAAGACATTGAATATCAGAGACTTATTTGTTTCTCATCCTGATAATCTATTTCTTGCTGATGGCTATTTGCTTCATTGCCCCCGCAAGATGTTCGATGAAACTCTTGCTGAAATACTTCATCGGTATGATATATACCGTTGGGGTAGCTTTTGAGGGATCCTCCGATGACTATCGGTCATACCGATCGGTATGACTACTTGGTTCTCTTGCCGATGAAAGGTCATCGGTATTACTTATTCCATCGGTGACTTTTATAAATCTCTTTCCGATCTCTATTCTCACACCGATGGTTATTTTCAAATGATTCTTCATGCATCAGTGTAAGCAATACGACATCTTGCCGATAGGCTGACCTTTAAGTATTTTAGCACTACTCATTTATAGACATCCGGTGAGATACATTAGATTTTTACTATAGTTTTTTGGGATATTTTTTAGGGTTTATTCAAATATGGTGGAGGGAGAAGATGGTAAAAATTTTAAATTTTTATTGTCCTAACAGTGGCTCTGTCTGGGATGTATACTCCCTGTGAGTATGACAAGGATCCAGATCTCTTGGGGAAGTAGACCACATATTTTATTTATTTTGGGGTGATGTTTTTATGAGGATGTGAAAAGGAAAGTAACAAATGATGGGGAACGGGAATGATTCCTAGACTACTGTGCATGGAATAATATATTTTGAGAATTATCTGAGGGTTGTCCATGCACTGGCAACTCTCAATTCTCTTTGTACATGTTTATGAAAAGAATTGCTTCAAATATTGCCCATGTATAGGCAATTCCTACTCCTCTCCTGACATATTCTATACATAGTAAGAATCTTCACCTCCTTTACCAGTGATAACGAAAGGACCCAACCACAGGGCTTCAAATTTTCCATGTTTTCCTTTGTCCTGACACCTTGCATTCCACATTAGTACCAGATCATTTATTTCAAACTTTCTATCTTTGGCCTTCTTGTCAAAGAGATATTTTACCTGTGATTGTAATTTAACATTCTGCCTCTGAGCTATTCTTCTTGTTTCATCAAGCTCTGCTAGTTGTTCCAACCTTTCCTCCATTGGTTCAGGAATATTCAAGTCTTCCTGGAGAATGAATTTGTATACTAGTATAAGATTTTCCAATGGTAATCTTACTTGTGTTCCATACACCAACTCATAAGGAGATCTCCCAATTGCTCTTTTTATAGTTATCCTATCAGCCCACACTGCCATTCTTAATTTTGAATCCCAAGCCTTCTTGTTTCTATCCAACATCCTTTTTATGATTTTCAAAAGGCTCTTGTTACTTGATTCTACTTGTCCATTGGCCTGTGGATGGTAGGGAGTAGCATAAGAAACGGTAATACCATGTGTACTACAAAATCCTTTGAATTCATCAGATCTAAAACACATCCCATTATCTGTAATCAATCTTACTGGAGTACCAAATTTGCATATAATATTTTCCATTAGAAAGTTAATCACAACTTTACTTGTTGCCTGTTTAGTTGGGATCGCTTCTACCCATTTTGTAAAGTAATCAGTAGCCACTAAAATCCATTTGTGCCCCCCACTTGATTTCTCTGAGATTTCACCTATAAAATCAATACCCCACTGATAAAATGGAGCCTCAACCTGCATAGGTTTTAAGGGTAGTGCTCCCTGATACTTTAATTTCCCTGAGAATTTTTGGCATGCTTCACACTTTCTAGTGTAATGGTATGAATCATTAAAAACTTTAGGCCAGTAGTACCCTGCCCTCAGGATTTTGTGGGCTATAGTCTTTGCTAAGAAATGACCTCCACACATGCCTTCATGCAGCTCTTTCATAATATGTTTTGACTGGTATTCATCCAAGCATAATAGTAGAACCCCATCTCTGTTTTTCCAATAAAGATCCCCACTGATGAGTACATATTTTGAAGCTTGTAGTTTGAGTGTCCTCCTTTTGTTATCATCATACACTTCAGGACACTTCATATGTTTTAGATAATATATTATATCAGTATACCATGTAGTATGTTCAATACTGGTATTTGCATCAACATTACATATCTGAGAAGCTTCAAGATTACTTTCAGCCATCAATTTGGCAAGACCCTGTCCCCTCACCAATTTAGTGATTTGGATTTCAATATTGAATTCCTGAATCCTATTGATCCACCTACATCGCCTACCGGTGACTTCAGTTTGGACCAATACATCCTCCACTGCAGCATTAGGAACATATGCTGTGATTTTAGCCCCCACCAAATATGGTCTAATTTTTTTTACTGCTTTTACCAATGCGTATGCTTGTTTTTCAATAATGTCATACTTTAACTCTGCATTCTGAAGGGACTTGCTAAAGAAAGAGATAGGCTGTTCATATCCATCATTGTTTTTCTGTAATAACACTACTGCAACTATATGATAGGAGGCAAATGAAAATAGTTGGAATGATTTACTGAAGTCAGGGGATACTAAAATTGGGGCTTGGTTGATTACCCTCTTAATATTAGCAAATGTTTCTATTGTTTCTAATGTCCACTTCATTTCTGAGTTCTTCTTTAGCATTTTTCGATATAGGACAAACAATTTCTGCAAAATTTGGTATAAATCTTCTGACAAAATTTATCTAACCAAAAAATGATTGTATAGCTTTTATATTTTTTGGAATAGGGACTTGATCAATTGCTTTTACCCTTTCAAGATCTATTTTAACTCCTTCCTTCGAGACTATATGGCCAAGCAACTTTCCTTCTGTTACTGCAAAATGGCATTTTTTAGGGTTCAATGATATCCCATATTCTAGGGCTTTGATAAATATTTGTTCTAAGTGTGTGCAATGATCTTCACCCCTTTTTGAATATGCTGTCAAGTCATCTTGATATACTATCATAATCTTATTGATCAATTCAGCAAAAGCCACATCCATTGCTCTTTGGAATGTTGCTCCAGCATTAGTTAATCCGAATGGCATTCTCAAATACACATATGTTCCCCAAGGAGTGGTGAATGCAGTCTTAAATTGTTCTGACTCCTTGACTTTTACCTGATTGTAACCGGAGAAACCATCCATCATTGATAACAATTCACATCCAATGACTTTCTGCAATATTGCTTCCATATTGGGGAGAGGATAATTATCTTTGAGAGAAGATTTATTCAAATTTTTGAAATCCACACACAGTCTAATGTCACCATTCTTTTTCCTAATAGGTACTAAATTTGAAACCCAAGAAGAATGTCTAATAGGTTTAATTATAGCTCCATCCCTTAAATTTGTAAGTTCCTCTAGCATCTTGGGGGCCAATGTAGGATTGATCGGCCTCTGTTTCTGTCTGAATGGTTTAGCATCTGGCTTCAGTGGTATCTCATGTTGAAATAAATCCTCTCTATATGCCTTCAAATCATCATATGACCAAGCGAATACATGCCTGTATTTTTTGAGCAGGTTGATGAGTCTGCTCCTGATTTTTGGGTCAAGATTTCTTCCAATATACACATTCTTTGGGGTTGTTTGTGTCCCTAAATTGATTTCTTCAAGGTTATTAGGTACCACTGGTGTGTCTTTCTTTTTATATCTGTCGTGGCCATTAAATGCCTTTTCTAATGCAATAAGTCCCTTGGGTATCTTATTCGTTTTCAACTAAACCACCTCTTGGCCAAAAAGGGTTTCTTTCCCATCATGTTCCTCTACAAATGCATTAAAATCAATTTCTTGATTTTCATAATAGTCAGCACAATGTAAGAAATTGATTATATCAGCATCACTATCAAACACTTGCCAGTTCTGTATGTTATCAGGGATAGTAGGTCTAGTTTTAAATTCAACTTCCGTAATCCCTCCTAGTGTGACATCATCTCTTTTTAATGCTATGTTTGCTAAAAAGTCTGCCATAATGTTTTTAGACCTATCAACCCAATTGATTGAAAAGGCATCAAACAATTCAATATCATCCCAAACTACATTTTTGTACTGTCTTAATCTTTTATTTTTTGATAGGTATTTTTCTCTTACTTGGGATATGACCAATTCAGAGTCACCATAGACAGCTAACTTTTTTATTTTGTGTTTAGTGGCTATGTTTAGACCAATGAGCAAGGCTTCATACTCAGCTACATTATTTGTGCATTCAAATGTCAATAGGAAAGAGTATTTGAAAGTTTTACCTCCTGGTGAAATGAAAATTACTCTAGCCCCATTTCCTATTTTGCTGCATGCACCATCAAAATACATTTTCCACAGATCATTTTCTTCTTTCATAGATTCAGTGTGTATTGGATCAGTGTTATGCAATTCTAGTGTATTTTCTCCAACTTTGAAAACTCCTAAATCTATATCACAAAAGAAATTTATCTGATGCTGATCCATTCTTTCTATAATATTGTCATACCTTGGCTCTCTGCATAGCTTAATTTCCTTGCCACCCACTAGTATGGTGGCATATGATAGATCTAAATGAACATTGCCTCCTACCATTGCAGCCCATTGCCTTGATAGAAGCATTCCATAATAGGGTGGGATATCAACCACAGTAATATCAATGTTATAAGTTGCTTCAGGGTGTGAGGCAAGTTTTATCTCTACATTCTTCATAATACCAATTACTGGAATAGATCTGTTATCCATTGCATAACACTAGCCATACGTAGTATCAACCCACATTCCCAATTCCTTCATAACTGCTATAGGCATGATATTCATGGCAGCACCTGAATCAATCATGCAATTCCTGACTATCATGTTCTTGATTACTAGTGTATTATAGAATGGATCTACCTGTGAGGGATTTTTTGTAAGTGTTTCACCAAGGTATACCTTAGGCATTTTAAAATTTTCTTAATGTATATTATTTGTTGTTTTTTCAAACCCTTTATGTTTCGGATTTGGTGTATCAGAAATCATCTTGACAACTGTACTCCTATATTTATCTATTTTCATCATCTCTAGGAGTGGGACTGATATCTTCACTTGAGACACTGCATGAGCAATGTCAAAAGAATGGGCCATGGTTTGGTCATTCTTTTCTATTTTTGTGTTTTCTTTTTCTTGATTTTCTTTCATTTTACTTTTATCCCCCTTTTCTAGTTCTTTGGATAGTGGTTTTATATTATTCCCTTTGTTATTCTGGTCTTTTACAAATACACTCCCAGGAGTTCCTTGCCCAACATTTGTTATTCTATTCCTTAAGTTGTAAGTATTTCAAGCTTGAGCCACTGCAGCCATTGTGAGAGCTTCTTTTTCATCCTCAGTAGGCTTTCTCCACTGACCATATGACTGGTTGTTATAACAAATAGGTTGCTCACAACTATTGTCCTGGTCTGAGAATACTTCTTGTTCTCCCATGTTGATGTGATGCCTTTGGTTCCCTACATCATACTCATATCCTTCTTCTGAAGAAGAAGAGTAATCTTCTGTGACCACACATGGTGTATCTTGCATCATATTTATGGTGTGATTATCTCTATTATAGTTGTATAGCATTTCCTCTTGTTGTATTGATTGAGCTACCTCACAGTATTCAGGTAAATGTGGTAAATTACACACAAAACACCAAGGTTTATTCTCTGCCATATGTGCCATGTTTCTTTTCAGGGGATCAGGAGTATCCTTTCCATATGGCTGCTTTCTACTATTATTGATGGGTCTTCCATCCTTCCAATTTGTATTGTAGGGCATATCATGCAACCTAGGTCTTTCATGCCTATGCTGACCCTCTAGTTTAGTCTATTGAACATTTGGATTCTGAAGATTTCTATGATTGTCCCTCTTACTAACCATTCTTGCAGCCTTCCTATTGTTTTCAATAGTTAGGGCCACTTTTTGTGCCTTGGCCAAGGTTGCAGGACACCTGTTTCTAAGCTCATACCCTGTTTTGGGGTCAAATGCTTTCATATAGATACTCAGTACTGTCGGGTCAGATAACTTGGCTCCATGTGGTACCTTATTATGTAACTTGGAAAATTTCAAGTTGAAATCAAATACTGACTCATTCTAATACTTCTGTATACTTATCAATTCATGTAATGCAAACTCAGGAGCATATTGGTTGTAGTACTGATCCTTAAACTGGTTATGGAAGTCAGTTATTGAATTGATTGAGGCATCAGGCAAGCTGTTAAACCAATCTCTGGCATCTTCAGTGAGGGACATCATGAATAACCTCATTCTAATATCTTCCCAATCCATTCCAATCTCCTATACAAAAGCATTAAAACTTCTGATATGATCTTCCGCAGATATTGCATTGTTTCCAGTAAACTTGGGAACCATATTTCTCCAAGTACTATCCATAGGATATGGATACAACTGATATCCAATTAAGTCAAATTGACTACATATAGTTACAAGGTTTTGAGGTGGGAAGTTCAAAGGTGGTGGATCAGGATAGTAATTATATCCACCTAGTGGCTGATGATATGCATATTGTTGATGTTGGTTCATGTGGGGATTTGTGTAATTGTTTTGTGGTCTATAATATTGTTGACCAGGGGGTGGGTAAGTATTTGCCATATGTTGAGATGTATTATGTATAGGAGGTGGTCTAGGGTTTTGGGGAATAGTATTCTGATGACTCCCAGATGCATGTGAGTTTTGAACACCACATGTATTTTGCTGTGTATTTCTTGAGATGTTTCCTCTATGCAGAGGTACATATTTTAGGGGAGCTATTTTGGATTTACTTTTCCTCCGTTGAATTTCTTGCTGCAACAACTCTCTCTCTTCCTGTATCTTGTACCTCTCAAGTTCTTTCCAGAGCATGAGTATTTCCTATTGCTCTTCACTCATGTCTTTCAAATTCTCTGCATTGTTATTTATTTCCTGATGTTCTAGATTATCATTCATTCCTTGGTTTGAAAATCCATATCCCATCTCTTCTCCCTGATGTAATGACATCTTGAAGTCATTTTTAGCTTGGTTTTGATCAATCTCCCTCATGATCTTTGCATCATAATCATGCTGTTGTTGAGGAGTAGGTCTGTACCTTGCCAAAATATCATCAGTTCCTCCACTGAGGTTCTCGTTTGAATCATGCAGAGGTGTGAAATTCTTATGAATTGAAATATTTTGCTCTGAATCATTCTCTTGGATATCTAGATTATTATCTTGGTGAGAATAATTTGAATTTCCATTTCTTTTGGAAATGTTTCTAAGTGGTGGAGAGGACAGCAATTTTTTACCTTCCATCTTGGATCTCCTACCATCCATTTGATATTGAATTCTTTGTTATAATTGTAACTAGAGTCGCCACCTATAAATAGAAAAAGTTTATATTTTATCTGTAGGGTTCTTATCACTAGCAGAGTTACCAAATTAAATTTTCTGGAATGACTTTATGAAAGAAAGGATTAATTTCTAAGGTCTTTTACTAATTCCCCAGTAGAGTCACCAATTTGTTAGGTCTCAAAAATGCAGGTTGCTAATCCTAAGAGGATGCCAATTTCTATGTTTAGATTTGTAACGTTTTTGAACTAACTTGACGAAATCAACCTTCAAGGTTTGATGATTTCCTACGCTTTAGGTCCTGTTACACCTAGGCGGGTAAACCTTGGAAAATTAAAACAGTCTGAATATGAATGTGTGGACTAATTAAATCTATCTACAATGGCATAGGATGTAGGATAGATGAAAAGCTTGCTAACTGATTCTATGTCTAATGTTTGATTGGTAAAAATTGTATAAGCAATATCAAGGTAAAAGGATAATGAGTTAAATAAGACTAGTGCCTTGTTGGGTAACAGAGTCAATTGAAGGACCAAGACTAGTGGTTTCCTAATGGCAATAATTCTAATTGTTTGGCACAGTTTTAGTTTATAACTTGTATAAACATGCAAGGAAATGACTGACAAACTCTTCTTGATAATCCAACCAATATAACAATATATCTTATAATTCACCAGAAGGTATTTTAATCCTTACTTGAAGGAACCAAATGAAATGAATGAGCAAGATTAACAGATAATATTATCTTGGAGATACAATGGCAATCCTAATTATATGGCCCTACTTACTAATCCAAACTTAACACTTTCAGGCTACTGTGACTAAATCAGAAGGGTTTAATTCCTCAAATGGACACCAACCTGTTTAATCACATGGATACAGCAAATGTGTATTGACAGATTAAATATATACTTGATACACTAATCTGAATAACAAGGAAATGTAGAAATGGAGACAGCCACACAATTGAATAATTTTAACATACAACTAATACCAAAGCAGAACCACTGAATCAGAGAACTTCAAACTTCTTCTTCATTTAAAATATGCAACATAGTCATCTTGAAATCTTGTATATTATGTATATGAATATATTCTACTGCTAATGATCTTTTAGCATCAATTGTTTCAACTTATATAGATGTTTCTATGAAGAGACATGACTCTTCAATAAGTCTTTTGGGAACAAACATTAACAACTATTACATAATCATGGTTATGCTTTATTCAGCCATAAATAAAATTTAGCCAAGTGATCTAAATACTTCTGATCACGGTGAGAATTAGTAAGATCAATAGCATCTCTGGTAATTACATCAAGTGTGACCATTCTTTCCAGGTGTCTGCAAGCTTCTCTAGATGCAGAGGCTTTGTCTTTCAAAGCTCCTGTGGCCTCGTGTAATATGAGTTGACAATCAACAATCCATTCTTCTTTCCTCTTTACCTCTCCATTGTCTTTAAATAACATGGGCACTCTTGCATTTGAAGCATCGGTACCTTCCTTAGCATCAGCTTTAAGTTTGTCATAGTATTCTTGGTGTTGTTTGAGCAATGCTCCTGCATCGGAGATATCTGTGTTATCAGTAGCACTTTTGCTTTGTATCTCAATCAATTTTTCCTATATTCTCTTTTCAAGTCTTTCATGTTCTTTAACTGCTTTGTGATTTTCTGAGTAGTTATCCCAAAACTAGTTTAACCACCGCACCATGTTTGCATACCTGCTCTGCAGTATTGTAACAAATGCATCTATCTGAATTTGTGTTGCTTGGTCAGGGGATAATACTTGAATGCCCTGTGAGCTCTCACCTTGAGTTATTCTTTTTGTGGATTGGCCAAAAGTACTCTTTACAGCATCCTTCAAATAATCATTTTCTTTTGTCAATCTTTCACAATTCAATTTGTATGCATCTCTCTCTTTGATCAACATTTGAGCTTGTGCCTTATTCAATTTTGCAACATTGATACAAACGTCTGCAGTAATTATAGGGTCAGTTTCCCCTGCTTTCAAAGTCATAACATGGCCAAAAGTCTTTTCAGTATCTATGATGGCTGTCTTCTTATGGGGAGGGTATAATGCCCATATCTTCAAGGAATTTTCATCATTATTGTATCTTGTCCCCATATATACTTCACTAACTCCTTCTGGAGTAAGTTTATACTTATCATCTGTATTATTCAAAAAACTATCAAAAGCCAAAGCAGAATTTAAATCCAGACCAAGAAAAATCATAACCCCTGCATCCTTAAGAAACTGTCTACCCTTGCTAGGTGTCATGTCTTGCATCTCTTTATCTATTGTTTCTTTCAGCATATCTAACAATTAGCTTTCATTACCAGCAGAAACATCATCTACTGATTCTCTGATCTCTTTCCCTTTGTATTTATACAAGAATGATTTAAATTCTTTTGATTGAATAAATTTATCATCTGAAATGAAAGAATCATAGGCTATTTGGTGTGGATCCTCATCAGCAGACCCCTCCTCATCATGTAGCACAACAAGAGGCTGATATTGTAGCATTTTCCTTTTGGACATCTCTAGTGTTTTGTCTTGTGGCTGTTCTTGCCCTGTCAGTTCTTCATCCTCAGAGGATACAACCTTAATCTCTACTATTTGCTTTTTCTTCTCACTTAAATCCCTATTATACTTTTCTACCACCAATTCAACTTCAGCCTCTTCTAGATTTCTAATAACATCATCATGTGGATAATGTATGTGCATGTATCCACTGAGATTTTGTTTTCTTCGTGCAAAGTCAATAAAACCTTCAGGGTCAAATCCTTTCCTCGCCTTAGCACTCCTCATATTATAATGCATTAATTTATCCAAAATGAGATTGTAACCTTCTTTTGAAACCACAGTAAAATCTCCAAAACATAAAGTACTGGGCATAAATGATTGTTTATCATGTGAACTCATATGCATCACATTTGAACAATGCATTTGCCTGATTATCTCTAAATATGCAAGTCTGTCAGGGACAGTCTTGGGCAATATGAATGGAGTATCTTCAAAATCGTAAACCCTGATCATAGTAGCATCCTCAAAGTAATACCAGTCTCCCCAATTATGAGTGACAGTAGGGGGGCCACCAAAATCCTTTGGCCTGAGGAACCTTTTTATTTCGGCTGAGATTGAATATTCACAGGGATGGTTAAAATACCTATACAGCACTTTTACACAGTGTTCTTCGAAGTGAGCATAGCTGGAGTGGGCATATCTACTATCCCATATTCTGGGCCACATTTGTATGTGTATTTTTTCTCCTTTCTTATCTGCAGCAACAACTTTAAGCTCACTTGGCCACAACCCTACTTCCTGGCCGAAATACAACACCATGTGCATAAGCATTGAGTAATGCTCAAAAGATCATGCTGGGGCACTATTTCTTATTGCAGATAAACCAGAATCCATTCTATTAGCAATATAAGAAGCATAATCAAATTGCCTCACATTATGACACTGAATGTCAGAGGCTATGACCATTAGAGGGATAGTCGTGAAATCGGGAACCTCTGAACCAAGGACTTGGCCTACAGAAAAATAGGTATACTGTATATATGGTTCAAATATGGCTACATGAAAGGGAGGACCATCATTTTCAGTTAAGGGCATCACTTCTCCTTCAACCCTGGGCCTATGAATGGGCAACCTCCATCCATTGTAAGTTGTATCCATTCTCCAATATTCCTTCTCCAGATCTTCATAAATAATAGGGACAGTGCATAAATCATCTAGATCAAACACCTCACAAATAGCATTTTTTGACAAATGCACAATTGGTTATCCCTGTGGGTTGCAGAGGGCTTTCAGGCTTGAGTTGTAATGTTTGGCAAGCAGTTGGAGGAGTTCCACATTCAAGAATACATTAGGCACAACCAGTTTTCCCAAATTTAATTGCCATGGGTTTGATACAGGAGTATTCCTAAACCTTTTGTTATAATGGAATCTCAAAAGCTCATATCCCCTGATTGGGGTCCAGATATCTCCCAGGCACTTATGTTTATCCTCTAGTTTCTCAACCTCTGCCCTGAGTTGAGCAGACCTTCTGGCTTTGGGAGTTGACCCAGGCAATTGGTCAATTAAGTCCTGATTGAGTTTTCTGTCTTTTACTTTTTCCTCAGGGTTTTGTTCGGTTTTCTATTTTTTGGACTTACTGGTTTCCCCTTGTGTTTTTCTTCCTTTTCCCTTTCCCAGAGTTTCCATGTTTAAAACTTAGGCAGAAAATTTAAACACAGGCTATACAGTGGTTTGTATGTATGTACCTGTCATTCGGTGGCTGTAATCGAAATCCTCTGCTTTTGCTTTAAGAGTTCTTCTGTATTCTCTTCTCGAAAGACCTTGCAATTATAATGATCATAAAAATTTCGTAGCCGTTTGTATTTAATTATCTGATCAATTCAATGTTCATCGCTGCAAAATGTCACATCACCATAACTCCTCTTATCGGCGTGATTTTTAAAATGTCTAGGTGACTTTAATACTTTTTATGGCGCGAACAATCAATCAGCGTGACCATCGATAGGACTTGTTTCATCGCCGTGTGATTTAGATTTCTCTCCGACATAATGAGTCTTACCGATATCACTATCAGTAAGAGTCTCACCGATAGTAATTTGTTCATCGGAGTGATCAATATTATCAGGATAACATAATTATGTTTCCCCGATCTCTGTTGTCTCACCGATAGTCATCTTTACTTTGGATCAGAATGACTTTGTTAAAGTCTTGCTGCTATAAAAATTCCTTATCAACAGGTATGAATTTATTCCTATCGGAATGAGATATACTATCGGGATAGCTTTTAAAAGACAACCCGATCCCAATCTTCTCCCCGATGATCATTTCATATTCCTTATCAGACAGAGTCTTTTTAAAGTGTCACCGACACCTTTTGAGCGCCATGACTTGTGAATCGGTAAGACCTAATTCCGTTGTCCTGATTTATTTAGTCATCCCGATAGATGTCTGTATCGCTGTGAGTCTTGCCGAAAGCTCTCTTTTCACCAAGACATTGAATATCAGAGACTTATTTGTTTCTCATCCTGATAATCTATTTCTTGCCGATGGCTATTTGCTTCATTGCCCCCGCAAGATGTTCGGTGAAACTCTTGCTGAAATACTTCATCAGTATGATATATACCGTCAGAGTAGCTTTTGAGGGATCCTCCAATGACTATTGGTCATACCGATCGGTATGACTACTTGGTTCTCTTGCCGATGGAAGGTCATCGGTATTACTTATCCCATCGGTGACTTTTATAAATCTCTTTCCGATCTCTATTCTCACACCGATGGTTATTTTCAAATGATTCTTCATGCATCAGTGTAAGCAATACGACATCTTACCGATAGGTTGACCTTTAAGTATTTTAGCACTGCTCATCTATAGACATCTGATGAGATACATTAGATTTTTACTATAGTTTTTTGGGATATTTTTTAGGGTTTATTCAAATATGGTGGAGGGAAAAGATGGTAAAAATTTTAAATTTTTATTGTCCTAACATGCTCCATGAAACTAAAGCATTTTGCAAGAACGCATTTGATTTCAACATGGTCAAACAGACTAGAGTTGGCTAAAACTAAGAGAAGTTATTGTGGATGGACCCCACATGCACCTGTAGGTCCAAATGAATTATTTCCATTTGCCACAAATTCTAAGAACTACTCCGTCAATGTTTGGCAATTTTTTTTGTCTTAGGGATTTTAAGGGACTTTGCTGGTAGCATGTTGCCCTGAATGATTGGGGCGCTTGGCACATGAAACAAGACCTCCCCTAGCTTTTACCCACCCACCCTGATGCATTAACAAAGTCCGTTCAGTCCCACGACCTATGGAATGAAAAATGTCACTCTTGGCACCTTTCCACTACATGAAACTGAAGCATTTTGCAAGAATGCATTTGATTTTGGTACGGTTAAATGGACTAGAGTTGACTGAAACCAAGATAGGTTATGGTGGTTAGACCCCACATGCACCTGTAGGTCCAAATGGAACGTTCCCAGCTGCCACATATTCTGAGAACTACTCCGTCAAAGTTTGGCAGTTTTTATGTCTTAGGGATCTTAAGGGACTTTGCTAATAGCCTACTACCCTAAATGATTAGGGTTCTTGGCACAATAAACGAGACCTCCCTTGGAATTTACCCACCCACCCCGATGCGTTGGTGAATTCCAATTAGTCCCGTGACCTATGGAATGCAAAATGTCAATCCTAGTACCTTTCCACTGCATGAAATTGAAGCATTTTGGAAGAATGTGTTTCACTTCGGCATGGTCAAATGGACTGGAGTTGACTGAAACTGATAGAGGTTATTATGGATGGTACCGACATGTACCTATAAGTCCAAATGGAATGTTACCATCTGCCATGAATTCCAAGAACTACTCCATCAAATTTTGGTAGTTTTTGCATCTTAGGGATCATAAGGCACTTTATCAGTAGCATGCTACCCCGAACATTTGGGGCGCTTGGCATATAAAATGAGACCTCCCCTAGCATTTAGCCACCCACTCTGACATGTTGGAAAAGTCTGTTCGGTCCCACGACCTATGGAATTCAAAATGTCACTCCTAGTACCATATTTTGTGATCAACATCAACATCATGAGGACATTGAAGAAATCTTTAACACATAAAGACACTAAGAACACTGAAGATATGGAGCACCAAGAAGCATGAAGACATAAACAAACTCCTATAATGAGGAAGAACCACAACCCAATCCAACTCCTAAAAGCATGACATGTTATGCTTTGATGGCTATCCATATGCTATTCCAAATATTCTCTTTTGCAGTACAGATAGGGAGGATGCTGGCAAAGGTTGTGGAATTTGGCTTTACACATGCCAATTGTATTTACTTGAAATTTTCTAAAGTCTTTTCAACAAATCCATTTTTTTCATATCTTGCAATCATTACATCCCATGAGAGGACATCTCTTTGTTGTGTTGTATGATCAAACAATCCACACTTTGCATACATGTCTACAAGGGTAGTAGCAATTACAACATCTAGCAAAATTCCTATATCCTTTATGTCTTGATGGTTGTCCATACCATGTTCTAAAGATCCTAATTTGGAGGATGCTAGCAAAGGTTATGAAATTTGGCTTTAGACATACCGATTGCATTTGCTTGAAAGTTTCTAAAGCCTTTTCAACAAATCCATTTTTTGCATATCTTACAATCATTGCATTCCATAACAGAAGCTCTCTTTGAGGTGTTAGGTCAAATAGTTGACATGCCTTGTCTATCCTTCCACACTTTACATACATGTCTACAAGGGCAACTGCAAATACAATATCTTACAAAATTCTAGTATCCAATAACTTCTCTCATTTTTGGTCAACTCCAGTCTGTATGACCGTGCTAAAATCAAATGCATTCTTGCAAAATGCTTTAGTTTCATCTAGTGGAAAGGTGCTAGGAGTGACATTTTGCATTCCATAGGTCGTGAGATTGAACAAACTTTGCCAACACATCGGGGTGGGCAATTAAATACTAGGGGAGGTCTCATTTTGTGTGCCAAGCACCCAATCGTTCGTGGTAGTAGGCTACTGGAAAAGTCCCTTAAGATCTCTAAGACGTAAAAACTGCCAAACTTTGACAGAGTAGTTTTTAGAATTTGTGGCAGCTAGGAACGTTTTGTTTGGACCTACAGGTGTACATGGGGACCATCCACAATAACTTCTCTAAGTTTTGGTCAACTCCAGACCATTTGACCGCGTCGAAATCAAATGCATTCTTGCAAAATGCTTCAATTTTATGTTGTGGAAAGGTGCTAGGAGTGACATTTTTCATTTCATATGTCATGGGGCCAAACAGACTTTGCCAATGCATCAAGGTGGGTAGGTAAATGCTAGGGGTGGTCTCGTTTCGTGTGCCAAGCATCCCAGTTGTTCCAAGCTATAAGCTACCGACAAACTAGAAAGTTGTTAAGACTAAAATATTGCATTCCACAGGTTGTGCAATCGAACCGACTATGCCAACACATCTGGGTGGGTAGGTAAATGCTAGGGGAGGTCTCATTTCATGTGCCAAGTGTCTCAGTCGTTCCAAGCTGCAAGCTATCGGCAAACTCGAAAGGTGTTAGGAGTGACATTTTGCATTCCATAGCTCGTAGGGCCGAATGGACTTCATCAATGCATCAGAGTGGGAGGGTAAATGACATGGGAGTTCTTGTTTAATGTGCCAAGGGTCCCAATAATTTTGGGTTGTAAGCTACTAACAAAGTCACTTTATCAGTAGCTTGCAGGCTAGAACAACTAGGACACTTGGCACACGAAATGAGACCTTCCCTAACATTTACCCACCCACCCCAATGCATTGGCACAATCCTTTGGGCCTCATGACAAGCATATCAAAAAATACAGCACCTAGCAAGGTTGTGTTGCATGAAACTAAAGCATTTTGCAAGAATGCATTTGAATTTAACACGGTCAAATGGACTGGAGTTGACCAAAACTAAGAGAAGTTATTGTGTATGGACCCCACATGCACCTGTAGGTGCAAATAAAATATTCCCATCGGCCACAAATTCTGAGAACTACTATGTCAAAGTTTGGCAATTTTTTTGTCTTAGGGATGTTAAGGGACTTTCCTGGTAGCCTATTGCCCCGAATGATTGGGGCACTTGGCACATGAAACAAGACCTCCCCTAGTATTTACCCACCCACCCCGATGCATTAGCAAAGTCCGTTTAGTCCCACGACCTATGGAATGAAAAATGTCACTTCTAGCACCTTTCCACTACATGAAACTGAAGCATTTTGCAAGAATGCATTTGATTTTGGCACGGTTAAATGGACTAGAGTTGATTGAAACTCAGAGAGGTTATTATGGATGGACCCCATGTGCACCTGTAGGTCTAAATGGAACATTCCCAGCTGCCATGAATTCTGAGAACTACTCCGTCAAAGTTTGGCAGTTTTTACATCTTAGGGATCTTAAGGGACTTTGCTAGTAGCCTGCTGCCCTGAATGATTTGGGTGCTTGGAACACTAAACGAGACCTCCCTTGGCATTTACCCACCCACCATGATGCTTTGGTGAATTTCAATCGGTCCCACGACCTATAGAATGCAAAATGTCACTCCTAGTACCTTTTCACTACATGAAATTGAAGCATTTTGCAAGAATGTGTTTCACTTCGGCATGGTCAAATGAATTGGAGTTGACCGAAACCAATAGAGGTTATTGTGGATGGAACCCACGTGCACCTATAGATCCAAACAGAATGTTCCCAACTACCACGAATTCTAGGAACTATTGGTCAAAGTTTGGCAATTTTTGAGTCTTAGGGATCTTAAGGGACTTTGTTGGTAGCCTGCTACTCCGAATGATTGGGGTGCTTGGCACATGAAATGAGATGTCCCTTGGCATTTACCTACCCATCCCAACACATTGTCTAAGTCGGTTTAGTCCCACGACCTATGGAATTCAAAATGTCACTCCTAGCACCATATTTTGTGATCAACATCAACATAATAAGGACACTAAAGAAATCTTTGACACATGAAAACACTAAGAACATTGAAGACATGGAGCACCAAGAAGAATGAAGACATGAAAAAACTCCTATAATGAGGAAGAACCACAACCCAATCCAACTCCTAAAAGCATGACATGTTATGCTTTGATGGCTATCCATATGCTATTCCAAATATTCTATTTTGTTGTACAGATAGGGAGGATGCTGGCAAAGGTTCTGGAATTTGGCTTTACATATGCCAATTGTATTTACTTGAAATTTTCTAAAGTCTTTTCAACAAATCCATTTTTTGCATATCTTGCAATCATTACATCCCATGAGAGGACATCTCTTTGTGGTGTTGTATGATCAAACAATCCACACTTTACATACATGTCTACAAGGGTAGCAGCAATTACAACATCTAGAAAAATTCCTATATCCTTTATGCCTTGATGGTTGTCCATACCATGTTCCAAAGATCCTAATTTGGAGGATGCTGAAAAAGGTTATGGAATTTGGCTTTACACATACCAATTGCATTTGCTTGAAAGTTTCTAAAGCCTTTTCAACAAATCCATTTTTTGCATATCTTACAATCATTGTATTCCATGATAGAAGATCTATTTGAGGTGTTAGGTCAAACAGTTGACATGTCTTGTCTATGATTCCACACTTTACATACATGTCTACAAGGGCAACTGCAAATACAATATCTAACAAAATTCTGGTATCCTTTATGCTTTGAGGTGTTAGGTCAAACTATCCATGTGCCTTGTCTATGCTTTCACACTTTGGATACATGTCTACAAGGGCAACTATAAATACAACATCTAACAAATTTTGATATCCTTTATGCTTCCACAGTTTGCATACATGTCTACAAGGGCAGCTGCAATTACAACATCTAGCAAAATTCCTATATCCTTTATTCTTTGAGGTGTTGTATCAAATAGTGCACGTGCCTTGTCTATGCTTCCACACTTTGCATACATGTCTACAAGGGCAGTTGCAATTACAACATCTAGAAAAAATCTTATATCATTTATGCTTTGATGGTTGTCCATACCTTGTTTGCAATAATGGTAGTCAACTTTACGTCTCTAGATGTGATCCAAGACTAGTGATGAAGTCCTTTTGAAAACTTGAGTTCATGCTAGCAGTTCTAATCAATAGTTTAATCCTTAAGATGTATGACATCAAAACTATCTCTTGCATCATGGTGACATTTTTGGCACTACAACATGTCCTTCTTTTAGGTATACATAACTAAAGATTGATGGAGGTTGATTGTCATTGATGTCAAAAAGGTGTTGAATTGTTTGTTATTGATGTCAGAACTATTATGGTCTTCATGTTGTCCAAGGCACAATACATGTGGACACTTTGCTTCAAGATGTGGACATCCTTCATATTCATTAACATCAAAGTAGTTTGAGTGTTGATCAGATCAACACTAGTGTTGAGTTGCCTTGGTTTATGATGTTGTTCATTCAAGGGTGTCTTTAAGGTATGGTATTGATGCAAGAATGTGTATTGGTGCAAGAATGTCTTAAAGATAGAATATCAAAGTTGAGTTGAAAGAACTTATTTCGTCATGATGTCATAGCTCATATTTCTAATCAAGTCATACAGGACATAATTTCATAAGATGTGATCTTGCTTTATGGTTCAATAATGTAGATAATCTATGTCAGGAGTTTTTGTGGTTGCTTCAGGGGATTTCAGGTGTTCATATTGTTTAGGGTCTGAATTATTTTCTATGACAAAAGGTTGTTCCTAATGTTCAAATGCCCTCAATTGATTCTAAGTTGATTTGATGGAACAAGACTTCATAAAAGGAAAGGTTTGGTTGTTTTTTGAATTCATCATCTCTATTTATACTTTTTGTTTTATTTTTTAGGTGACCTGCTATCATAGGTAGACTGTTACTTAAGTGATGTCTTGAAGGGTTTAAGATCGTGAGCAACTAGCCCCCTCTGCTTAGCACCACCTTTTGTACTGGTTAGTCTTTCATGCGCTCAGGTGGGAAAAGGCAATCAATGTCTTAAGTTTAAAGTTGTTATGAGTGCGATCATCATAACCAATGGTTATCATTTAAACTTAGACTCCTTTCTTTTGGGTATGCACATTGACATGCATTTGGATGCCATTTCATTAAGACTATAGTAAAGATGATTTTTAAGGCTATTTTTAGTATTTCAATAAGGCAGATCTTTGTAGTTTTTTTAAAGGATATTTTTAGGAGATTTAATTCTATTTTTATTTTCTCCTCTCATGGCAAGGAACTCATAAAGAAGAAATTTTTTTTAAGGAAGGAAATTTTCTTTTTGGAGATATTATTCTTTTGTGAGAGAACTTAAAGGGACTTTATAGTTTCCTTTTTGATCTTAATGCAGGTGATTTTTTTGAGAATAGGATCCGGATAGAAGAGAGATTTTATTTTCTCTTACAGAGGCAGATTGACAAAATATTATTGAAGATTTTTTTAATGGGAGAAGATGAACAGATTGGAGAAGAGTTGGAAAATATGCAGAGAAGAGAAAATGAAAGGTCTTCTTTATATATAATACTTTTGTAGGTGTTGTTAAGGAATGTGAGAAGTAGAATCTTTTTATGAAGAGATGTATTTGAATGCAGAATAGAGACCAAAATTGCAGAAGATTGTTTTTGTTTGCAAAGAATATGGACAAAGGATATTATTATTATCGAAGTCTTTTATTTGTAGGTTCATTATGGGATTGAGAGGTCTATAATATGCAGCATTGAAGATATATTTTGTAGAGGTATTTTGAAGAGGAAATACAAATGAATCAGGTGAATATTTCGTTTGAGAATTGAGAGATAAATGAGATGTTTTTGTAGGTAACATATACATGGGATGAAGACAATATGCAGCTAATTGCAGAGACGGTTATGTGTACCAGAGCATAGCTTTATCATGTGATAATTGAAAAGAATTTTGACAAGTAAAAGGAAAGGAGAGATAAGGTTTTTATACAAATGAATCTAGGTAACCCCCTGAGTTGTTTTGGTTTGTATCCAAGGTGATTACACATTGTGTCAGTGAAACACCAATTTACCAGTGAGGTATATTATAGCCAGTGAGGCTTGCATGGTCAGTGAGACCAGTTTGTTGCCAGTGAGGCATGCATGTTAGTGAGACAATTGTTGTAATCAGTTAGATTCAAATAAGCTAGTGAGGCAAAATTTTAGAGTGGTTTTTGTCCCTATGAGGGTTTTCCACTCATCAAAACATGTGTTATGGTTTATGTTATTTTCCTCTATGTGTTTGTGATCTAATGTTTTTCTCATAAGGTTTTGTTCACACTATTCATCATCATACTTGTACATATGTGTTTGATAGATTATTGAAGTCTCTTTCATTCTCTATCTTGTAAAATTAAAAGGTGCAAAAGATTTGAAAAACTTATACAACACTGATTCACCCCCCCTCTCAGTGTTGTCCTATACTCTAACAGGTGGTATCAAAGCCTAGGTTTCCTTTTTTGAAGTCTAACAGGCTCGGGTAGGTCCTGATAGTGGAGTATCATGGGAAAGTGTAGAAGAAATAAGGGTAGGAGAAATGACAAGTCACATACTTGTCAAAAGGCACCATCTATACCAAATTTAGATGTTGATATAGAAATGTTTCACAAGTTGAGTCAGGTATTAAATTAGAGAAAGAGTTTTCTGGAGTTCCTTTCTTTGATGGTTTAGATTTCTCTATTTGGTGTATTAGAATGGAAATCTATCTATCTTGTTTAGGGTATCATGTGTGAATGTCAGTTGAGAATGGGTATTTTATTTCCTTTCAATCACATAATACTACAAGCAACAAAGAGGCTTATGAATGCAATCATACAACAAAGGTCGTTTTGTCTAGATTATCTAATGAAGTTTCCTTTAAAGTTTGAATTGTGAAACAGCTCAGGATGTGTGGAAGGAATTGATAAGAATCTATCAAGGTGATGCACTTGAAGGAGAGGACAACTTGGTGTCTAAAGAAAGTGGCAATGAAAGGAGACTTTCGCATGAAGGAGATAAGACCCAATTAGATTTAGAAGAAGAAGATTACACCATGAGTGATGATGAACAGGATTGTGAGATTGATATAGAAGGAGAACGCATCAATGCTCTGGGTGAAATCAAGAAATACAAAAAGGAGAACTAGAGATTAGAGTTGCAACTACAACAAGAAAAATACTTCAAAGACAAAGCACTTTCAGACCTTGAAAGAGTATCTTCTGATCTTGAAGAGGCAAGAAATCAGATTGTAAATTTAAGGACACAAATTTATGAATCAGATAAATTGATTATTAGCCTAAAGACTGAGATTGAAGAGGCCAAGAGAATAATAGATGTTACTAAGTCTAAATGTGAAATCAAATCAATTGAATGTCTAAAACTAGAGGCTGAAATTGTCAATCTGAGAAAAGATTATGAAGGTCTCAAGGTTTTGTCCAAGAAATATCAAGAGTTTGAAGTAAGCACAAATAAGTTGCATGAAATGTTGGGCAAACAAAAGCATCATAAGGACACTACTAGTTTAGGTTATGAAGAAGGAGAGTGTTCCAAAGTCAGAGAGTCTCCTAGAAGGAAAATTGATCTAAGTTATCATGTTGTTGCTCCTGAAGGAAAAAAGAAGATTGAAGCTAAGGTGAAAACTAAAGATGAGTTTATCAAATTGCAAAATCAAAGAAGAAATCTAAGAAGAGCTACTCCAACAAGGCAAGCATATATTTATAAGTATAATTACTCATTTTTTGGTTATTGTTATACATGTAATCATTTTGGGCACAAAGCAGTTGATTGCAGAAGAAATCAATCTAATGTTGATCTAGTGTGTTACAAGTGCAATAATGTTGGTCACATACAAAGAAACTATAGAATGTATGAAAGAATTGCATCATTTGATTTGAAAAGTTGGAAAAGGAAAGAGGTTGAAAAAGTTTGGAAGAAGAAAGAACCTGTGAAATTTTGGAGACTAAAACAAATCCTAGAGAAGATAGATCCTAAACTTGTGCATCTTGCACAAGTCATATCATCAATTGCATAAGATATAGCATGAGGATAGGGGGAGTTGTCCAATATCCTATCAATTAACCCCAAGAAGTTTCAGGAGGAGATCATTTGGTGCTTGTCAATATGGCAATTTTTTTTGTTTATCATGCTATTAGATTCTTGCCTAATAATGTTTGCTAAGATGCTACTCATATCAGTCTTATGAAATGAAGTTCATGTAGTTGATGATGGTGTTGATAACTATGTTGATCTTCAATGTATGCCAGTGATACAGGTGATCAGTGGTTCATGTTGTCATTGATGTCATAATGCATACAAGATGTTGATAAGATGTTCAGGGGTTCAATGCACACAGAGTTTGATGATGTTAAATGACCCTGTTTATAAATGATCCTATTTATATCTTGTTCATATCATGTTGATACTTACAAAGGTTGAGTTATCATGATGTTGCAGTTCAAAGTGTTCTTGATATGTTAGTGAGAATGTGAAGTGTTGGTTGTCATAGCAAAGAGTTGTTCAATGGTGTTGAGGACTACATGCAGTGTAATTCTACTTAAGGTGTACTTAAGGAGCTCTCATAAGATTTTAGCATAAGTTGGCTGAGGAGGTTGCAAATGGAATAAGTCAATTCATATCACTTGTCTCTGCATTTGTGTTTTGCAAAGGTATTTACAGTGGTTTCATATTTGACATAACAATATTTCGTCATTGATGTGTTGTGATTGTGCAGTAGTCTTTATAAGAATATAATGACAATGCTTAGTTGTTGACTTGAGACATATGGACTATGAAAGAAGACTTCAAAATGAGCATTTGAAACATTTTTGCATATTGTTGAAAGCATGGAAAAGGCTATTTCACAGTGGGCAAAGAGTAAGCAATGATTTGTCTTGATGATGTTCATTGAGGATAGTGTTCTTACCATATTTTTCATGATGGCAGATCAAGTTGAATGGTATTTGTTAGTAGACATTGCTAGCAAACATCTAGTAGAAAATATTGCTAGTTGCTCTTACCTTGTATCACTTGATGTCATTTGTATCTCTAACCTTGTTTTGATAAAGGTATCAGACTTTGCAGTGGATTGATGGTAGACTTGTTGTGTAGACTTGTCTCTTGTATATTGTAGTCTCTTGCAAAGATATTGTAGAGATGGTAGCAAACAGTTGATGAAAGCAAAGATTCTATGTTAGAATTTCAGACATTGGTGTATGAGAGCATGGTTAGATTGCTTCATGCTATGGGTGTTTATCTTGTAATGAAACTTGGCTCAGGGGTTGAAATTCAGGTAAATCATAGATCTTATTGAGGTGTCTCATTGTGGTGTTGCTGCAAAATGATAAATGTCATAGACCTATTCTGACCTCTTTCATGATTTAGAGTGCAAGCAATGATATGAGTTGATATGGTTTATATTGCATGCTCACATTTTTCTTAGTGATGGTGTTGATTGCAAGTCATGCTTATGGATAATCATGGTGATGATCATGTTGGTTTGTCAAAGTTGTCTTCTTGGAACAATACTTTATGTTGAGTTGATGTATGGATATTGAGTCTAAATTGAAGAATTTGAAACAAGCCATTTGGACTCAATGCTAAGTGAGTATTGCTATTTGGAATCCAAGACAGGGGGAGTTAATTGATCCTTTGTCATTTGATGACAAAAAGGGGGAGAGAGAAAAATGCATCATGTAGTTTTTCCATCAATGACAAAGGGGGAGATTGTTGGAGGTTGATTGTCATTGATGTCAAAAAGGTGTTGAATTGTTTGTTATTGATGTCAGAACTGTTATGGTCTTCATGTTATCCAAGGAACAATAGATGTGGACACTTTTCTTCAAGATGTGGACATCCTTCATATTCATTAACATCAAAGTAGTTTGAGTGTTGATCAGATCAACAAGAGTGTTGAGTTGCCTTGGTTTATGATGTTGTTCATTTAGGGGTGTCTTCAAGGTATGGTATTGATGAAAGAATGTGTATTGGTGCAAGAATGTCTTCAAGTAAGAATATCAAAGTTGAGTTGCAAAGAACTTGTTGCTTCATGATGTCATAGCTCATATTTGTAATCAAGTCATACAGGGCATAAGGTCATAAGATGTGATCTTGCTTTATGATGCAACAATGTAGATCATCTATGTCAGGAGTTTTTGTGGTTGCTTCACGAGATTTCAGGAGTTCATATTGTTTAGTGTCTACATTATTTTCTATGACAAAAGGTTGTTCATAATGTTCAAATGACCTCAGTTGATTCTAAGTTGATTTGATGGAACAAGACTTCATAAAAGACAAGGTTTGGTTGTTGTTTGAATTCATCATCTCTATCTGCACTTTTTGTTTCATTTTTTAGTTGACCTACTATCACAGGTAGACTGTCACTTAAGTGACATCTTGAAGGGTTTGAGATCATGGGAAAATAGTCCCCTCTGCTTAGTACCACCTTTTGTACCAGTTAGCCTTTCATGTGCTCGGGCGGGAAAATACAATCAATGTCTTAAGGTTAAAGTTGTTATGACTGTGATCATCATAATCAACAGTTATCATTTAAACTTAGACTCTTTCCTCCTGAGTATGTACATTGACATGCATTTGGATGTCATTTCATTAAGACTATAGTGAAGATGATTTTTAAGGCTATTTTTAATATTTGAATAAGGCAGATCCTTGTGGTTTTTTTAAAGCATATTTTTAGGAGATTTAATTCTATTTTTATTTTCTCCTCTCGTGGTAGGGAAGTCATAAAGAAAAAGTTTTTTTAAGGAAGGAAAATTTCTTTTTGGAGATATTATTCTTTTGTGAGAGAACTTAAGGGATTTTATAGTTTCCCTTTTGATCTTAATGCAGATGATTGTTTTGAGAAGAGGATCCGAATATGAGAGAGATTTTATTTTCTCTTACAGAGGTAGATTGACAAAATATTATTGAATATTTTTTTATTTGATGAAGGTAAAGGATATTATTTATGGTCTTTATATTTTTAATGGGAGAAGATGAATAGATTGGAGAAGATTTCACAAATATGTAGAGAAGAGAAAATGAAAGGTCTTCTTTATATATAATACTTTTTTAGGTGTTGTTAAGGAATGTGAGAAGCAGAATGTTTTTATGAAGAGATGTATTTGAATGCAGAATAGAGACCAAAATTGTAGAAGATTATTTTTGTTTGCAGAGAAGATGGACAAAGGATATTATTATTATTTAAGTCTTTTATTTGTAAGTTCACTATGGGATTGAGAGGTCTATAATATGCAGCATTGAAGACATATTTTGTAGAGGTATTTTTACGAGGAAATGTAGATGAATCAGATGAATATTTTGTTTGAGAACTAAGAGATAAATGAGATGTTTTTACAAGTGACATATACACAAGATGAAGACAATATGTAGCTAATTGCAGAGATGGTTATGTGTACCAGAGAAGAGCTTGAACATGTTATAATTGAAAAGAATTTTGGCAAGTAAAAGGAAAGGAGAGATAAGGTTTTTGTACAAAAGTGAATTAGGGTAACCCCCTGATTTGTTTTGGTTTGTATCCAAGGTGATTGCACATTGTGTCAATAGGACACCAATTTACCAGTGAGGTATATTGTAGCTAGTGAGGCTTGCATGGTCAGTGAGACCAGTTTGTTGCCAGTAAGGCATGCATGTCAGTGAGACAATTGTTGTAATTAGTGAGATTCAAATAAGCGAGTGAGGCAAATTTTTAGAGTGGATTTTTATCCCTATGAGGGTTTTCCACTCATCCAAAATGGTTTATGTTATTTGCCTCTATGTGTTTGTGATCTAATGTTTTTCTCATAAGGTTTTTTTGACACTACTATCATCATACTTGTACATATGTGTTTCATAGATTATTAAAGTCTCTTTCATTCTCTATCTTGTAAAATTAAAAGGTGCAAAAGATTTGAAAAAATTATACAACATTGATTCACCCCCCCTCTCAGTGTTGTCATGTACTCTAACAAAGATATCCTATATCTACATATAATACCATCTTCATGAGGGTTTCAAATAAGAAATGACTCCATAACTGCCCCTAAAACTATGGCAGTCCTTGACTAGCCTCCTATGACTATCCATTTACTTTCTTTTTCATGATTTCTTATAAAGGCTTTTATGACTTCTAGTTTTTAGTTGGTTTCACATCTTCCACTACATGTTGACAATTTTACATCTAATAGAATCTTGTATATACTATTCTTGACCTCTTATAATTTTTTATACCTACTAGACTAGGTTGCTCCCTAGTGGACTAGGCTACTAGCATAGGTGTTAGATAAGGACTAGGCTTCCCCATTGTCCAAAATCAAACAAATCAACTTACATGACCTTCTAAATTCCTAGAAAACTTCATCTTCTAATTCTAAACAATTTAGTATTATAAACTTGCACTATTACAGTCAAATTAGGCCTATTTTAGGGACGTTTTGTAACAGCAGAGACCAAATGGATTGATCAATCCCTAATATTGATAGGCAAGGTGTGAGTAGACATATCTAACATGTCTAAATACTCCCCTTGCAGATATCACTCACCCAACACAAGAGATCTCAAAAATACACTAAAATATCACTCACCCAACACACCTTCTTTGCAGGATATACCAATAGATGATGAAATAGTTCACTGTGATTTGATATTGTTTATTCTTCTTCATACTCCACTTTTCATAGTAAGCCTAATGATGATCATATAGATAGTGGTGAGTACATACATATTAACGATCTAGACATTGTGATGCACCTTCTAGGACATGCATTGATGACATAATCTTACCTCCTACTAATGACATTCATGTATTTTATAATGATTCTCCTCTCACATGCATTGAGTGAGGACTATCACAGTCAATACAACAATGGATCAGTCATATCAACCTAAGGACTACTTGATTCAATCCTCAGGGCAAGGAGTGGCATTTTATATTCCATAGGTCGTGTGGCCAAATAGAATTCACCAACGCATTGGGGTGGGTAGGTAAATGCTAGGGGAGGTCTCATTTTGTGTGCCAAGTGCCCCAATCATTCAGGGCAGCAAGTTACTGGTAAAGTCCCTTAAGATCCCTAAGATGAAAAAAATGCCAAACTTTGACGTAGCAGCGCTCAGAATTCATGGCAACTGGGAATGTTTCATTTGGACCTACAGGTGCATGTGGGGTCTATCCACAATAACCTCTCTCAATTTTGGTTAACTCCAGTTCATTTGACCATATGAAATCAAACACATTCTTGGAAAATGCTTCAGTTTCATGCAATGGAAAGGTGCTAGGAGTGACATTTTGCATTCCATAGGTTATGGGATTGAACGGACTTCGCCAACGCATCAAGGTAGGCATGTAAATGCCAGCAGAGGTCTCATTTCATGTGCCAAGTACCCCAATTGTTTAGGGTAGCAGGCTACCGGCAAAGTCCCTAAAGATCCCTAATACGCAAAAACTACCAAACTTTGATGGAGCAGTTCTCAGAATTTGTGGCAGTTGGGAACATTCTGTTTGGACCTATAGTTGCATGTGGGGTCTGTCCACAATAAAGTCTATCAGTTTCAGTCAACTCCAGTCTGTATGACCATGCCGAAATCAAACGTATTCTTGCAAAATGCTTCAGTTTCATGCAATGGAAAGGTGCTAGGAGTGACATTTTACATTCCATAGGTCGTGGAACCGAACGGACTTCACCAGTGCATCAAGGTGGGTAGTTAAATGCTAAGGGAGGTTTTTTTTGTGTGCCAAGCACCCTAATCGTTCGACACACTAGGCTACAAGTAAAGTCTCTTAAGATCCCTAAGATGCAAAAATTGCCAAACTTTGATGGAGCAGTTCTTAGAATTTGTGGTAGTTGGGAACATTTCGTATGGACCTATAGGTGCACATGGGGTCCATCCACAATAACCTCTCTTGGTTTCAGTCAACTCCAGTCTGTTTGACCATGCCAAAATCAAAGACATTCTTGCAAAATGCTTCAGTTTCATGCTCTGGAAAGGTTCTAGGAGTGACATTTTGCATTCCATAGGTCATTGGGCCAAACAGACTTCATCAACATATCAAGGTGGGTGGGTAAATGCTAGGGGAGGTCTCGTTTCATGTGTCAAGCATCACAATTGTTCCAGGTTGTAAGCTACCGACAAACTAGAAAGTTGCTAAGACTGAAAGTTTACGTTCCACAAGTTGTGAGGTCAAACCCACTACTCCAACATGTCCAAGTGGGTGGGTAAATGCTAGGGGATGTCTTTTTTCATGTGCCAAGTGTTTCAGTTGTTCCGGGCTGTAAGCTACCAGAAAACTCGAAAGGTACTAGGAGTGACATTTTGCATTCCATAGCTCATAGGGCCAAACGGACTTCACGAACGTGTCGGAGTGGGTAGTTAAATGCCAAGGGAGGTCTTGTTTTGTGTGCCAAGGGTCCCAATCGTTCCAGGCTATAAGCTACCGATGAAGTCACTTTGTCGATAGCTTGCAGACCAAAACGATTGGGATGCTTGGGACACGGAATGAGACCTTCCCTAACATTTACCCACCCACCCCGACATGTTGGCATAATCCATTTGGCCTCATGACAAGCATATCAAAAAATAAGGCACCTGGCAAGGTTGTGTTGTATGAAACTAAAACATTTTGCAAGAAATGCATTTGGTTTTGGCACGGTCAAACAGACTAGAGTTGACCAAAACTGAGAGAGGTTATTGTGGAAGGACCCCACATGCACCTATAGGTTTAAATGAAGTGTTCCTAGCTACCATGAATTCTGAGAACTACTCCATCAAAGTTTGGTAATTTTTTTGTCTTAGGGATCTTAAGGGACTTTGTCGGTAGCCTGCTACCCCGAATGATTGGGGCGCTTGGCACTTGAAACAAGACCTCCTTGTTAGTTACCCACCCACCCCAATGTAATGGCAAAGTTCATTCAGTCCCATGACCTAAGGAATGCAAAATGTCACTCCTAGTACCTTTCCACTGCATCAAATTAAAGCATTTGGCAAGAATGTGTTTGATTTTGGCATAGTCAAATGCACTGGAGTTGACCGAAACTGAGAGAAGTCATTATGCACGAACCCCATGTACACCTATAAGTCTAAATAGAATGTTCCCATCTACCATGAATTTAGAGAACTACTATGTCAAAGTTTGGCAATTTTTGCGTCTTAGGGATCTTAAGGGACTTTACTGGTAGCCTGTTGCCCTGAAAGATTGGGGTACTTCACACATTAAATGAGACCTCCCTTGGCATTTAACCACCCACCACAACATATTGGAAAAGTCCATTTGGTCCCATGACCTATGGAATGCAAAATGTCACTCCTAGCACCTTTCCACTGCATGAAACTGAAGCATTTTGCAAGAATGCGTTTGATTTCGGCACGGTCAAATAGACTGGAGTTGACCAAAACTAAGACAAGTTATTATGGATGGACCCCACATGTAGCTATAGGTCCAAACAGAATGTTTCCAGCTGCCACAAATTCTGAGAACTGCTCCATCAAAGTTTTGTAATTTTTACGTCTTAGGGATCTTAAGGGACTTTTTTGGTAGCCTGCTACCTCGACTGATTGGGGTTCTTGGCACAAGAAATGAGACCTCCCCTTGTATTTACCCACCCACCCTAGTGTGTTAGTGAAGTCTTTTTGACCCCATGACCTATGGAATTCAAAATGTCACTCCTAGCACCATATTTTGTGATCAACATCAACATCATGAGGACGCTGAAGAAATCTTTGACACGTGAAGACACTGAGAACACTAAAGACATGGAGCACAAAGAAACATGTAAAAAAGAACAAACTCCTATCATGAGGAAGAACCACAACCCAATCAAACTCCTGAAAGTATGACATGTTATGATGAAGAACCACAAGCAAATCCAATGATCCACTAGCATGAACCAATGACATAAACAAGTATGTCCTACTATTGTAACATGATAAACATGAATGTTATGAACTAACATCCAAACCCTGTGACATCAATCTTGATATGACATGAGTGAAACATGAGTGAACAGGATTAAGACCAATAAGGATCAACTTCATCCATCACTTAGATCTAAACCCATGAAGCATAACATGATGATGATGCAAACATCAAATGTATACCATAGCAAACAAATGAAACCAATCATGAGGCCTTCACTGGTCAAGTTCATACCACTGCTTGTCAAGTTCATACCTTTGCTTGAGTGAGATCTTCACTATTCAAGTTCATGCCTTGTCTTGAAGCACTACAAATCTATGCATCACATCACATACTCTATGAAGAAGCGTCTTTATATCACAAAACCCAACAACATATCTTGAAAGAATAATGCTATCATCAAACAATAGATAACCAATAGACCTGCACAATTATGCATTCCTTACTTTCAAGCAAATACAATTGGCACGTGTAAATCCAAATTCATGTAATGGGTAAGTGCAAGAAGATGGGGGGCCAAAAAGGGGTCTTAAGTGGCCACTTTTTTTCTGAAATCAGGAAATACTGGCCTTGGATGAGAAATTGAGCATAGTTACACTCAAAATTTGGAGATGCAACCAAAACAATGTTCGTAGTGCCCCGAGTCTACTTTCTAAACTACTATTTTTTAAAAAAAATGGCATAGATTAAGGGGTTCAAAAGAGGGAGCCACAGAAATTGGTGTTGTTTCTGTCAAAAAAACATAACATAGCATGTTTTGTGGCTCCCTCAAAAGGTCAACTTATTTTTGGTATTTTTAAAATCGCTTCAGTGAGAAATTAGCCAATAGCATGTAGTTTATGCTCAATTTTTTTGATAATTTTTTGATGAATATTTGATTTTTTACTAATTTTTAAATTGGACACATCCTAAAAAATAGAATTTTGGCCGTGCTACCCCTATAAATTTTGAAAACTAATTGAAAAACATTTTTTTATTTTTTTAATATTTGTAGAATGGAGTCTAGTTTCTAAATATGTAATTTTTTTGAAGTTTGAATGAATAGTTATTTTACAATGAAAAAAAGACCAAACAGTGGTTTTTGCCTAAAAACGGACACACAAACAAAAGAAATTAAAGATGAAAGGCTTAACATTGTTAAAGTGTGAAAAAAATCACATCGTCAAATAGCTAAGAGAAATCCTAACATTACCCATGTGTTCGATTTGTTTGACCTTGAAACACGTGCAAATCTGAGGGTTAGCATGAATGAAATTATGTGAAATTTTGAAGAATATAGAAAAACACGTCTGTGACTGTTCATAAGGCACTCCAAGCCTTTGGGTTGGAAATCGAAAGCAAATCCCAAGCCCAAGGCTTGGGATTCCCAAAGCAAGAAATAACACGAGCGCGTTATAACGCGCTCGCATTATGTTTTGCCTTACATTTTTCTTTCCCGCAAGTCTGTCTTTTGTCATGTTTGACATAACATGAGCGCATTATAACGCGCTTGCGTTATGTCCCACTCAAATTTTTTTACGTTCAAGGCTATTAATCATGAGGGTTAAGGGATAAGGGATAGAGTTGGAGGGTTTAGGGATAAGGGATTAGCATTTAAGGTATAGTATCGAGCCCATTGAGGGTATAGGAATAGGGATAGCGTTTAAGGTTTAGGGATGAGGGATGACAGATTATGGTTGAGGGTTTAGGGTTTAGGGATAGCGTTGAGGGTCGAGGAATCAAAGTTAAGGGTTGAGGGATTAGGGTTTGACATTGAGGGTTGAGGGTTGAGGTTTAAGGGTCAAGGGTTTAGGGATAGGGTTTAGGGTCAAGGGATTAGGGTTAAAGTAGAGTGTGGAGGGTGTAAGGATTAGGGATAGGGTTGGAGGGTTTAGGGATAAGGGATTAGGGTTTAAGGTATAGTATCGAGTCTGTTGAGGATTTAGGAATAGGGATAGCATTTAGGGTTTAGGGATGAGGGATTATAGTTGAGGGATGATGGATTAGGGTTGAGGGTTGAGGGATTAGGGTTTAGGGATAAGGTTTAGGGTTGAGGGTTGAGGGATTAAGGTTTAAGGTATAGTGTTGAGGGTTGATGGTTGAGGGTTTAGGATTAGAGTTTAGGGTTGACGAATTAGCATTTAATGTCAAGGTTAGGGTTAGAGTGTCGAGGGTAGAGGGATTAGGGATAGAATTTAGGGTTGAAGGTTTAAGGATTGAGGGTTGAGGCTTTAGGGATGAGGGTTTAAGGATTAAGATATAGTGTCAAGTGTTGAGGGTGTAGGGATAGGGTTTAAGTTTTAAGGGTTAAGGGTTGAGGGATAGGGATTAGGGTTTAAGGTATAGTGTTGAGGGTCGAGGGATCAGAGTTAAGGGTTGAGGGATTAGGGTTGAGGTTCGAGGGTCGAGGAATTAGGGTTAAAGTAGAGTGTGGAGCGTATAAGGATTAGGGATAGGGTTGGAGGGTTTAGGGATAAGGGATTAGGGTTTAAGGTATAGTATCAATTCTGTTGAGGGTGTAGGAATAGGGATAGCATTTAGGGTTTAGGGATGAGGGATTAGAGTTGAGGGATGACGGATTAGGGTTGAGGGTTGAGGGATTAGGGTTTAGGGAAGGGTTTAGGGTTGAGGGCTGAGGGATTAGGGTTTAAGGTATAGTGTTAAGGGTTTAGGGATAGGGTTTAGGGTTGAGGGTTGAGGGTTTAGGGTTTAGGGTTAGGGTTGAGAGATGAGGGATCAGAGTTAAGGGTTGAGGGAATAGGGTTTGACGTCGAGGGTTGAGGGTTGAGGTTGAAGGGATTAGGGTTAAAGTAGAGTGTGGAGGGTGTAAGGATTAGGGATAGGGTTGGAGGGTTTAGGGATAAGGGATTAGAGTTTAAGGTATAGTATCGAGTTTGTTGAGGGTTTAGGGATGAGGGATTAGAGTTGAGGGATGAGGGATTAGGGTTGAGGGTTGAGGGATTAGGGTTTAGGGATAAGGTTTAGGGTTGAGGGTTGAGGGATTAGGTTTTAAGGTATAGTGTTGAGGGTTGATGGTTTAGGGATAGGGTTTAGGTTTGAGGGATTAGGGTTTAGGGTTGATGAATTAGGGTTTAATGTTGAGAGTTGAGGGTTGAGGGTTGAGGTTGAGGGATAGGGTTAATGGTCAAGGGATTAGGGTTAAATAAGAGTGTCGAGGGTAGAGGAATTAGGGTTTAAGGTATAGTATCGAGCCTGTTGAGGGTCTAGGAATAGGGATAGCGTTTAGGGTTTAGGAATGAGGGATTAGAGTTGAGGGATGATGGATGATAGATTAGGGTTGAGGGTTAAGGGATTAGGGTTTAGGGACTAGGTTTAGGGTTAGGGTTGAGGGATTAGCATTTAAGGTATAGTGTTGAGGGTTTAGGGATAGGGTTTAGGGTTAAGGGATTAGAGTGAAGGGTTGAGGGATTAGAATTTGACGTTGAGGGTTTAGGGTTTAGGATTAGGGTTGAAGGTCGAGGGATCAGAGTTAAGGGTTGAGGGATTAGGATTTGATGTTGAGGGTTGAGGGTTGATGTTCGAGGGTCAAGGGTTTAGGGATAGGGTTGAGGGTCGAGGAATTAGGGTTAAAGTAGAGTGTGGAGGGTATAAGGATTAGGGATAGGGTTGGAGGGTTTAGGGATAAGGGATTAGAGTTTAAGGTATAGTATCGAGTCTGTTGAGGGTTTAGGAATAGGGATAGCATTTAGGGTTTAGGGATGAGGGATTAGAGTTGAGGGATGAGGGATTAGGGTTGAGGGTTGAGGGATTAGGGTTTAGGGATAAGGTTTAGGGTTGAGGGTTGAGGGATTAGGGTTTAAGGTATAGTGTTGAGGGTTGAGGGTTTAGGATTAGGGTTTAGGTTTGAGGGATTAGGGTTTAGGGTTGATGAATTAGGGTTTAATGTTGAGAGTTGAGGGTTGAGGGTTGAGGGTTGAGGTTGAGGGATAGGGTTAATGGTCAAGGGATTAGGGTTAAATAAGAGTGTCGAGGGTAGAGCGATTAGGGTTTAAGGTATAGTACCGAGCCTGTTGAGGGTCTAGGAATAGGGATAGCGTTTAGGGTTTAGGAATGAGGGATTAGATTTGAGGGATGACGGATGACAAATTAGGGTTGAGGGTTGAGGGATTAGGGTTTAGGGACAAGTTTTAGGGTTAGGGTTGAGGGATTAGGGTTTAAGTTATAGTGTTGAGGGTTTATGGATAGGGTTTAGGGTTGAGGGATTAGAGTGAAGGGTTGAGGGATTAGAATTTGACATTGAGGGTTTAGGGTTTAGGATTAGGGTTGAACGTTGAGGGATCAGAGTTAAGGGTTGAGGGATTAGGGTTTGATGTTGAGGGTTGAGGGTTGAGGTTCGAGGGTCAAGGGTTTAGGGATAGGGTTGAGGGTCGAGGAATTAGGGTTAAAGTAGAGTGTGGAGGGTATAAGGATTAGGGATAGGGTTGGAGGGTTTAGGGATAAGGGATTAGAGTTTAAGGTATAGTATCGAGTCTATTGAGGGTGTAGGAATAGGGATAGCATTTAGGGTTTAGGGATGAGGGATTAGAGTTGAGGGATGAGGGATTAGGGTTGAGGGTTGAGGGATTAGGGTTTAGGGATAAGGTTTAGGGTTGAGGGTTGAGGGATTAGGGTTTAAGGTATAGTGTTGAGGGTTGAGGGTTTAGGATTAGGGTTTAGGTTTGAGGGATTAGGGTTTAGGGTTGATGAATTAGGGTTTAATGCTGAGAGTTGAGGGTTGAGGGTTGAGGGTTGAGGGTTGAGGTTGAGGGATAGGGTTAATGGTCAAGGGATTAGGGTTAAATAAGAGTGTCGAGGGTAGAGCGATTAGGGTTTAAGGTATAGTATCGAGCCTGTTGAGGGTCTAGGAATAGGGATAGCGTTTAGGGTTTAGGAGTGAGGGATTAGATTTGAGGGATGATGGATGACAGATTAGGGTTAAGGGCTGAGGATTAGGGTTTAGGGACAAGGTTTTTGGTTAGGGTTGAGGGATTAGGGTTTAAGGTATAGTGTTGAGGGTTTAAGGATAGGGTTTAGGGTTGAGGGATTAGAGTGAAGGGTTGAGGGATTAGAATTTGACATTGAGGGTTTAGGGTTTAGGATTAGGGTTGAAGGTCGAGGGATCAGAGTTAAGGGTTGAGGGATTAGGGTTTGATGTTGAGGGTTGAGGGTTCAGGTTCGAGGGTCAAGGGTTTAGGGATAGGGTTGAGGGTCAAGGAATTAGGGTTAAAGTAGAGTGTGGAGGGTATAAGGATTAGGGATAGGGTTGGAGGGTTTAGGGATAAAGGATTAGAGTTTAAGGTATAGTATCGAGTCTGTTGAGGGTTTAGGAATAGGAATAGCATTTAGGGTTTAGGGATGAGGGATTAGAGTTGAGGGATGAGGGATTAGGGTTGAGGGTTGAGGGATTAGGGTTTAGGGATAAGGTTTAGGGTTGAGGGTTGAGGGATTAGGGTTTAAGGTATAGTGTTGAGGGTTGAGGGTTTAGGATTAAGGTTTAGGTTTGAGGGATTAGGGTTTAGGGTTGATGAATTAGGGTTTAATGTTGAGAGTTGAGGGTTGAGGGTTGAGGGTTAAGGTTGAGGGATAGGGTTAATGGTCAAGGGATTAGGGATAAATAAGAGTGTCAAGGGTAGAGGGATTAGGGTTTAAGGTATAGTATCGAGCCTGTTGAGGGTCTAGGAATAGGGATAGCATTTAGGGTTTAGGAATGAGGGATTAGAGTTGAGGGATGACGGATGACAGATTAGGGTTGAGGGTTGAGGGATTAGGGTTTAGGGACAAGGTTTAGGGTTAGGGTTGAGGGATTAGGGTTTAAGGTATAGTGTTGAGGGTTTAGGGATAGGGTTTAGGTTTGAGGGATTAGAGTGAAGGGTTGAGGGATTAGAATTTGATGTTGAGGGTTTAGGGTTTAAGGTATAGTATCAAGCCTGTTGAGGGTCTAGGAATAGGGATAGCGTTTAGGGTTTAGGAATGAGGGATTAGAGTTGAGGGATGACGGATGACAGATTAGGGTTGCGGGTTGAGGGATTAGGGTTTAGGGACAAGGTTTAGGGTTAGGGTTGAGGGATTAGGGTTTAAGGTATCATGTTGAGGGTTTAGGGTTGAGGGATTAGAGTGAAGGGTTGAGGGATTAGAATTTGATGTTGAGGGTTTAGGGTTTAGGATTAGGGTTGAAGGTCAAGGGATCAGAGTTAAGGGTTGAGGGATTAGGGTTTGATGTTGAGGGTTGAGGGTTGAGGTTCGAGGGTCAAGGGTTTAGGGATAGGGTTGAGGGTCGAGGAATTAGGGTTAAAGTAGAGTGTGGAGGGTATAAGGATTAGGGATAGGGTTGGAGGGTTTAGGGATAAGGGATTAGAGTTTAAGGTATAGTATCGAGTCTGTTGAGGGTTTAGGAATAGGGATAGTATTTAGGGTTTAGGGATGAGGGATTAGAGTTGAGGGATGATGGATTAGGGTTGAGGGTTGAGGGATTAGGGTTTAGGGATAAGGTTTAGGGTTGAGGGTTGAGGGATTAGGGTTTAAGGTATAGTGTTGAGGGTTGAGGGTTTAGGATTAGGGTTTAGGGTTGACGGATTAGCATTTAATGTCGAGGTTAGGGTTAGAGTGTCAAGGGTAGAGGGATTAGGGATAGGGTTTAGGGTTCAAGGTTTAAGGATTGAGGGTTGAGGCTTTAGGGATGAGGGTTTAAGGCTTAAGATATAGTGTCAAGTGTTAAGGGTGTAGGGATAGGGTTTAAGTTTTAAGGGTTAAGGGTTGAGGGATAGGGATTAGGGTTTAAGGTATAGTATCGAGTCTGTTGAGGGTGTAGGATTAGGGATAGCATTTAGGGATTAGGGATAAGGTTGGAGGGTTTAGGGATAAGGGATTAGGGTTTAAGGTATAGTATCAATTCTATTGAGGGTGTAGGAATAGGGATAGCATTTAGGGTTTAGGGATGAGGGATTAGAGTTGAGGGATGACGGATTAGGGTTGAGGGTTGAGGGATTAGGGTTTAGGGATAAGGTTTAGGGTTGAGGGCTAAGGGATTAGGGTTTAAGGTATAGTGTTGAGGGTTTAGGGATAGGGTTTAGGGTTGAGGGATTAGAGTGAAGGGTTGAGGGATTAGGATTTGATGTGAGGGTTGAGGGTTTAGGGTTAGGGTTGAGAGATGAGGGATCAGAGTTAAGGGTTGAGGGATTAGGGTTTGACGTCGAGGGTTGAGGGTTGAGGTTCGAGGGTCAAGGGTTTAGGGATAGGGTTGAGGTTGAAGGGATTAGGGTTTAAGGTATAGTGTTAAGGGTTGATGGATCAGAGTTAAGGGTTGAGGGATTAGGGTTGAGGGTTGTAAGGATTAGGGATAGGGTTAGAGGGTTTAGGGATAAGGGATTAGAGTTTAAGGTATAGTATCGAGTCTTTTGAGGGTGTAGCATTAGGGATAGCATTTAGGGTTTAGGGATGAGGTATTAGAGTTGAGGGATGATGGATTAGGGTTAAGGGATTAGGACTTGACGTTGAGGGTTGAGGGTTTAGGGATAGGGTTGAGGGTTGAGGGATTAGGATTTGACGTTGAGGGTTGAGGGTTTAGGGATAGGGTTGAGGGTTGAGGGTCGAGGGATCAAAATTGAGGGTTTAGGGATTAGGGTTTGGCGTTGAGGGTTGAGGGCATTTTCTATCGTGAACTTGATTATAAGGGCTTGCCCCTTCATTGTTATGCCTATCATATGGCGGAGCATTTGGCAAGCCCTTGTAGGAAAAAGATGTGATCAATGCAAAGGATGTGATGAATCTATAGCAGGACAAAATATGAGCGCGTTATAGCACGCACGCATTATAACGCACTCACGTTTTGTATTTATATTGAAATGGTAAAAAATTGGTTACCCTCGTGATCCAGGCCCACATGCTCTATTTTCTTACTGATTCTATGCATGCTCCGACAAAAAAGAAGTGCTTTCATGCTATTGGGAAGTTCACTTGCACATTTGACACATTGTACCACCATTGTATGATCTTTCCACCACCTTTTCTACTTTGCCAACTTGAGAAGGAGGAAATAACATAGTTTTCACACCAAGTTTGATATATATCTATTCAAGTTTCAATTTTTGTAGTGTTGCAATGTTAATTGTGATTCAATTTTAGGAATTTAACATTGAAAAGGAAGCAAGTGGTGAAAAACTCAAATTGTTGAGGAGTTTGATGCAAGAAGATAAAAACACTACATAATTGGGTACTCTCTCCATTCAAATCTTCATTTTTTAGGTATGTCAAGTCTTTACATGCATGTTCTTTACATTTTCCTTATTTCAAATTGAATTACTTTATCATGCTTTATCATACATGTTTAAAATAGACACATTCCCAATCAAGAAAGCAACCTACAATCTCACATGATGCCATGTATATTTTCTACACTTGGGCTCTTTAATAATTATGTGTAATAAACAAACCTTAGTTCATACCATGATGTCAAACTATACAAGAATAAATCCTTACAACATAAAAAAAATACAATCCCACTATTATCATGTATTCATTTCTTAGAAACTAATATTGGTCTCTTTATCATGCTACAGACAAATTCTCCGTCATGCCGAGGAAATGATCAAGAATTAAACCAACATAGGAAGAGATAGAAGCTAAGAATGCAAAGAAAGCAATGGCTATGAGGGAACTTCGTGAGAAGAGGAAATTGGACACAATAAATGAAGACATACCAATTGAAGAGGAACCACAACCATCACGAAGAAATATGGTATTGGCAGCACAAAGAGAACGAATGCAAAAACTTCATGGTACGAGAGATTTGAATACCATAGTTGGAGACACGTCCTTTACCGCAAGTCAACATGTAGGGACACCATCTACCACATCTCAAGTTGAGAGTACATCATCACTCACATGTGATGAAGGAGGTACACCATTGTTCCCACCTCAACCTCAAAGTATGTCATCTATTCCATCTTTGATCGAAGGTATGCCATCTAACCAATCTCATTTAAATATTGATGAAATTCCTAATGTTGAGATGAATTTACCTAACTTGACACCACCTAGAATTTTGCATAGAAAGCCAAAGTATTTGATTGATATTGATGAGAATATTTTGCAGCCAATGGAAGGTAAGATTCCAAAACACACTTGTAGAAGATATGCTAATAAGATTTGGAGATTGTTCTATGAAAAATTAAATGAGACTACAAGATGTCAACTATTCGTTGAAATGATGTGAAGTATAAAGTATAGCTCTATCATGAAGATTCTTGGGTTGAGAACATCAGAAGCTTCAATTGAAAAATCTATTGTCAAAAATCAAATGAATGCATATGAGAGTGTGGGTAACACCTCATGCACAAAAGATAGTAATGCAACACGGCATGTGATTACATTGACTATAGTAAGTAGTCAAATGAGGAAAGCTCGTCTCATTAGAAATACAAGTCAAGAATTGAGAATTAATAGGAAAACTTTATCAAGAGCCGTTGGAAGATGCCAAAGAACTGAGGACACTAATGCCAATGAATTATGGGTGTTCTCGGGGAGACTACCACGAAAAGATAAACCAATTGTTGAAGCATTGAGATCACTAATTGAAGACTTTTGGAAGAATTACACAAGGGTATCTCCAAATCAAAGGGATGTGGTAAGAAGGAGAATCGGTAGTCAAAACCATGAGCCACATCCAAAGTATTTTCTGGATGAGACTCAAACACAGTTTTATGGTAAATTTCTAGAGAAGTATCCTCAAATTAAAATTTGTCAAAGATATTTTGAAATGTTAAAACCTTTCTATGTTAAGATAAATCACACACGCACTACTTGTTGTAGATTACATATTGAATTTTCTAACCATTTTGATGCTTATAGGTCTATATGTTTAGATATGCATACTAACAATGATTTGCAGGGTTGTGCCATATGTGCCCCACCAACATCTTCAAGAGACTTCATATCAAGAATTTTATGTGAAAGAGAGGAAGGTCAAATATTCTACAAGAAATTATGCTTGGATGGCACATGTCATCGTTGTGGTGGCTTGAACCATTTGCCAATATGTGAACATATGGAAATAACACATGCGGTTGGAAATGAACTAGTAGAGTTTGGCAAGTATAAAATAGTGGCATACAATACAAAAGATGGTAAAGAAGCAAAGAGGTGTGAATTAGTTATTGAAAAGATTCTAGTGTATCAGTTTATGCCTATATTTTGTGACAACATGGTGTATGAGTATGCAAGACATGCCCATAGAGCTCGATGGTTGGACTTGCAATTCAAGTTATGCAAGGACACATTTCCGGTTGGTAGCATTGTTTTAGTCATCAACTTTGTAGAGAACTACAGTCTACAACCACAGCGTGAGGTGCAATCACAATATTACAACTCCACACAGGTTTCTATATTTGTGCACATCGCATTCATTCATGTGAATGATAGTACAGAGGATGACAGAAAGATCATAAGGGAGTATAATTTCTATATTAGTGATGATCGCACGCATTTTACGGAGTTCGTGCAAGGTTGCTTTCAGGTGTTCTACAATGATTTGGCTAGAAGGGGCATATCGTTTAGTCAGCATATCATATGGTCAGATAATTGTGCGTCACAATTCAAGAACTCGTAGAATTTCTATTGGCTGAGTAGGAGGCATAATTTTACAGGTATTCAACATATGTGGAACTTTTGTGAGGCCGGGCATGGAAAGGGGGAGCATGATGGTGCAGGAGCATGTATCAAAAGATCCATAGCACGAGAAGAGTTAAAGTATAAAGACAATGCAAAGTTGACAGATGCAAAATCAATTGTCGAGTGGTGTAATGCTTCCATGGGTCCAAGTAATGAAGGTAAGTCTTTAGTTCATAGATTTGTTTGGTTGATAGATGATACTAACATTGCACCATATGAGGATTGTTGTACACTGACAGGATCAAATGAGATGCACTCTTTCAGAAGCTCAATTACAGGTTCATGAAGTATCCATACACGAAAGATGTCATGCTTTTGTTCTTCCTATACAATTCAAGTCAGGGATGAGTGCGAGTCAAAGGAGTGGGTTGACGAATGGCAGTTAAGTTATCTTAGCCCACTTGACACGTATCGACCCCCGACGGCACTGGAACTAACATAGATGGAATCGTCAGTTGACTTTGACCACATATTAGATTTAGTTCAACCAGGTAATATAGGGCACGTATATGCATCTAATTTTATCTAGTTCAACCAGGTAATGTCATCTTACTTTGTAGTGTTTTTGTAATGTTGACTAATTTCATCTAATTTGCTACACATATCAATGTAGGGCATGTATATGCAGTTATTGCAGATGAAGATAATGAAGAGGGAACAGATTATTACTTATGTCATTGTGTTGAGGCCAAAAATAAATTGGAGGCCCCTGTTACAGATGGAGAAAACATCGAATACCCTACAGGATCAGTGGTTATTACTGGAACATGGCTTAGAAGGTACCCACATAAGAGTGTTAATATTTGGCTATTTCAGGACTTTGACATGCATCAGAAGATTCTTCATTACTTGAACCTTGTCGTGGCATCCAATGTTCATTTGATAAAGTATCGGGGTAGGCCTTTGAACAAAATATTGTGGAAGGTGCATGAGTCTGACCATGAAGCAATACTTGACACAATAAAGAGTAGAGCAGACCCGGATGGTTCATTGGATTAATTTGTAAGTATTCACATTGATTTTGTAAAGTTATGTTACATTGAGTTGTAAGTATGCACATTAATTTGTAAGGCTTGTCTTTTTTTATTTCCTCCTACATTTTTACACATATGTACACATTTTTACATCATCATGTTATGCATTTTTGGTGTCCTGCTCCTGATGCGACCAAACTCAAAACTCACCCTACTATACACCATTTGATGATCTCTCCAACACTCTAGATCCAGGGCGCCCAATCATGATGATGACCTATATACCATTCTCCCAAGGTGCTCATAATGAATGAAAAGAAGACCAAGGGTGCCCAAGCTTAATAGACTTATTTCTTTCAATTTTGATGATCCAAACTCTTGCAATATGACATCCACTTTCATGCCTTTAGATCTTCCTTCACATATAGGGCACCAAATCAAGTTGAAAAATCTACATAAGGGCACCAAACTGGATGAAAGGAGACATGAAATGCGCCTTAGGACTCCATGCTAAGGTTTGAGCCATTAAAGTCTCTTGATATTAGGTGCTCATGATGATGAAACTTAGAGCTTTTTCCTTTCCTATGCACTCATCTAAGATGTTTGAATGATAAGGAGCACCTCGACCTCTATAATGTACATTGTGCACCAAATCAAGGTGATTTTAGTCACTTTGAGTCATTTGGGGTCAGTTTGAGTCTTTGAGTTATGTTGCAAAAAAGTGTCAATGTTGTCAAGTTGCACAAAGCAACTTTTGCATTTTTGGTGTCCTGCTCGTGATGTGACCAAACTGACTATTCCAACGCATCCGAATGGATACATTTATGCTAGGCATGGTCCTATTTTTCACCCAAACATGTCGAAACAGTCTGAGCTACATTGTACCAACGATATCCTTGAAGAGTCCAAAGTGCAAAAAGGCAGCAATCTTTGACAAGATGTTACTCGAAAACTATGTCACTTAGAAACATTCTGTCTAAGGCAACACAATCACGTAAAGTTCCTCTACAATAACCTCTCTCGGTTTTTTATATCTCTGAGGCATTTGCCCGTGGTGAAAAGTTTTCTGCTGCCCCAAAAATCGTCAGAAGGAGGCAGTGTAAAGTTGCAAAGGGGTGTAACTTTTGTCCTGCTCTTGATGCGACCAAACTGACTATTCCAATGTGTCTGAATGGGTACATTTACGCTAGGCATGGTCCTATTTTTCACCCAAACATGTCGAAACAGTCGGAGCTACATTGTAGCCATGATATCCCTAAAGAGTCCAAAGTGTAAAAAGGCTGCAATCTTTGATGAGATGTTACTCAAAAACTGTGTCACTTAGAAATATTCTGTCTGAGGAAATGCTATCATGTAGAGTGCCTCTACAATAACCTCTCTCAGTTTTTTATAGCTCTGAGGCATTTGCCCGTGGTGAAAGGTTTTCTGCTGCCCCAAAAATCATCAGAAGGAGGCAGTGTAAAGTTACAAAGGGGTGTAACTTTCAGCCTGCTCCTGATGCAACCAAACTGACTGTTCCAATGCATCCAAATAGGTACATTTACACTAGGCATGGTCCTATTTTTCACCCAAACATGTCGAAACAGTCGGAGCTACATTGTACCCACGATATCCCTAAAGAGTCCAAAGTGCAAAAAGGTAGCAATCTTTGACAAGATGTTACTCAAAAACTGTGTCACTTAGAAACATTATGTCTAAGGCAATGTGATCATGTGGAGTGCCTCTACAATAACCTCTCTCAATTTTTTATAGCTCTGAGGTATTTGCCCATGGCAAAAGGTTTTCTGCTGCCCCAAAAATCGTCAGAAGGAGGCAGTGTAAAGTTGCAAAGGGGTGTAACTTTCATCCTACTCCTGATGCAACCAAACTGACTATTCCAACGCGTCTGAATGGGTACATTTACGCTATGCATGGTCCTATTTTTCACCCAAACATGTCGAAACAGTCAGAGCTACATTGTACCGACGATATCCCTGAAGAGTCCAAAGTGCAAAAAGGCAGCAATCTTTGATGAGATGTTACTCAAAAATTGTGTCACTTAGAAACATTCTGTCTGAGGCAACACGATCACATAGAGTACCTCTACAATAACCTCTCTCAATTTTTTATAGCTTTGAGGCATTTGCCCATGGTGAAAGGTTTTCTGCTGCCCCAAAAATCATCAGAAGGAGGCAGTGTATTAAGTCAGGATGAAAGCCTATTCACTCTAGGCGCCTATTTTTGACCAAATCACACATGCGCCTTGAACAAGTGATGCTACAAGTGGTGAACAAAATGGGCACCTTGAAGAATTGAGCCCTCCAAGACATCTTGCAATTGCCTAAAAGTCCAAAATTTACATAAGTGAGTTAAGGTGCCATTTTCCATCCCCAGAGCCTCCTTTGAGCGCCTTAACATAGAGTGAATGTTTTGGTCTATGAAAGATTGTGCCTAAAGAATATAACAACCCCTTGAGTCACTAGGATGAACTAAGTTAACAAAAGGAACTTCATTAAGGGAGGCGCACTTGTGCATCTAGACAACTCTAGTTTAGCACCTGAGAAAAAGCATGTTTAGAGACACCCCTCGAATGAACCCTCTAGAACTAATAAGAATCTTCTCTAGGTCCATAATTAACTCACGCCTATATCCAAGTGAAAGTCTCCTTGGTCTTCCTGCTAAAACCTCTAAAGGGTAACCATCTCAACAAGTGTCTCTAATCCCAAGAGAACTCTAGCCTCACCCAAGTCTCGAAGTATGTATGAGAACCTACAACCAATCAATCCATGTTAAGCTCCAAATGCAACACCACATTATCATGAAGCTCCCAATCATATGACCAATGTACTCAATACCAAGAGAACCAACAAGACCACTGTCAAAACTCCAACTACAAAATTAGGTATCCAAACATGACATCATGATCTAACATCTCCTCCTAGAAGATCGCATGCACCTATACAGACATCCTAGTCTCAAGAGAACTTGTATCATGCTAATACTCTAATCTAGAATCAAGAGTCCACCAAGACACACTACCAAACACCTCTAAACCATGGATCAACATCTACAACCACATGAAGATAACCATTACACCCAACCACTATATAAGATCATCCATCACTAGGTGACAAATACACATCACTATCAAAGCAACATCCATCCTCTCATCCCAATGCAACATACCAATGCACAAATGAGCATAGACAAGGAAAAATAACAAAGTCATCCCGTGGATATAGGTAATATGCATTCAAGTCATCTCACTACAATCAATGAGGTGTGCATCCCAAAAAAATGCATAACTTGTAGATCCCAACCATTGAAAACATGCAAAATCATCATCACATTAGTAATCATCATCACATTAGTAAACATCATCACATTAGTAAACTAGTAAACATCATTTGCATCCATACTTAAACCAATCTTATTGTTGTGTTTGATGTGTCCTCTTTCAAACAACCATTTAACAAAATTTGAGTCCAAACAATAAACATTTACAACAATAAACATCTCAAAGTCCAAAATCCAAACATTCTATCATCCTTAATCATTTCCATCATGGACCCTTGGTTTGAAAAAATTATTATGCAAGATAAAAACCCTATGCCTATTACCTTGTCCGAGGCTCATGCAAAACCCAAAATGATTAGCCTAGTACCATGTGTCATGTCCCCGTTCCCGGCTTGATCATCAAGTGTATAATGGATTAGCCTATTCCTCATTCTCGGAGGCTAATTCCAAATGATGAGGGAATGAATTAGTTTTGGACTAACTCTATCTGTTTGTTTTGTAGGAACAAGGTCAGAACCCTAAAATTTGACTAAGTATGGAAGCTTGGGAGCATAGGCGCCCATTTCACTCAAGTTTTCCTTACTAAGTGCCTAGCACAAGGATCATCCAAATTAAGCACCTAAGAACCTCAAGGCACCTATACATGTTTCTAGGGATCCTCCAATTGAGCACCTAGCATAGATGGATGAAGATTGAAAGTTTTCAAGTTAAAGATGTCCTTTGGGTGAACTCACAGCACTAGGCGCATGTGTTGGTTGGAACTCCTTGGATCTGGCACCTAGGATTGAAAGCCTTTGATGAGGAGAGAAGTCTCAAGGCCTAGTCTGGCACCCTCACTTGCCTACCCCACCCTCAGAATGCGCCTAACCTTCATAAGGCATTAACACTCTATTTTGAGCGCCTAGCAAGGGGTAATGGATAGATTGAAGGCTTGGGAGCTAAGGAAAGTCACTTAGATGAATAATCAAGATTGAAATGAGAAACTCCTAGCCAAGGTGCAAAATTCCTCAATTCTGGCATCCAAAAATCAAATCTAAGTAAGGCGCTCTTTCCATTTGCCAAAGGCTCTATTAGCGCCCTTGGTTGATGATCTCTCCAGACACCTGAAATGGCACCCAGTGGATCTTTCAACTTGTATCAGGAAGAAGGGAAGCATTCTCAGTGTTGTTTAGATAATCTAAGTGTGATAGGTGAAAATTCAGGTTTAGAAGATCAGACATAGTCATGAAACCCTAACTCTACCATCATCAAGGAATCTAATCTAAATGAAATCAAAGCATAATGCAAATCAAGCATAACATCACCTAGACCGTGCGATTCCTTGTTTGAGAGATGTGGACTGCTTCTTCAACAATGAACAATTGCAAAGCTAAAAGCTGCCATGATGGATGATAAAAGCTCAATTGGATGCTCAGATGCTCAGATGCTCAAGATGCTCAAGATGATAATGTAGGTGCTATATGATTGCTGGATCCCACCCTCTCATATGGAATGACAGGGTGTTTATATAGGACTCAACCAAGATCAATCAACGGTGGAGATTCAGAGGCTATGTGAATGGCTAGGATTGAAAGATACTAAATTTAGGTTCCATTAGTTGTGCATGTGAAGGATATGAGTGAAAGTTGTCTTACAACACATGATTGACTGAATAAGTGTTGGAATGTGATGAAAGATGAGTATTTAATTCAAATAAAATATTTAAATTAGTTGGGATATGAGTTGGATATTAATTAAATAAATTAGATTTATTTAATTAATAGGATAAATGAATAAAATGGGATAAGATATGATGTGGAAATTAATTAAATAAATAAAATTTATTTAATTAATTGGGATGAGGATAGGATATGATTGGGATATGATGTGGAATTAATTAAATAAATAAAATTTATTTAATTAATTGGCTAAGTAGGATGAGGATGGGATTAAATGGGATTTAATTAAATAAATAAAATTTATTTAATTAATTGGCTTAATGGATTAGGGAAATTAGGACAAAATGCTACAAGATGTCTAGGATAATATTTTAAGAAGGTGTTGCTAGACATGGACAAATTTGGGTGTCTACATTTTGCCCCTCTTTGATACAATGTTCGATAGAGCATTGTGTCAAAGAAGATATGATATGCATTCGATAAACAAGTTATGCCCCAGTGTAGCTGGCAGGGGATGCCCCCTCGAGAGGTAAGCCAGGCTAACCAGGAAGGGCTAGGTTGGCTCTCGATAGAAAAAAAAAGGCTAAAAAGAAGGCAGACACAAAGAAAATGGAAATGAGTAATCTTGGCTGAGTATGATGGAATGAATAGATAGAATGAATAGATAGGATGTTGATGGGCAGCTTTCAAATAATTACTCAGAATGAAAAGAAATGCAGTCCTTATGTTTGATATAGCATATGGATGTTATGCACCAGGGTATAAGAGACAAAGGTGTCGAGATATCCAATACACAACTAGCATGTTACAATCTTGTCTGAACGCATGAGGTCAAGATGTTGAGCCAATAGGCACAAGATATGAATAATAGCTAGTGTTGGACTTTGACACTACAAGCAATGGTGTGAGCTTATCTCCACTACACATAATGATAGCTTGCTAGTTATATGTATGGAGTTAGTCTTAACATAGAATAGTCTCAAATGCATAAGAGACTGTTTAGCTTCTCAGATGCTAGAGATATTGATATGTAAGATGCTAATCCCAACACGTACAAGATACCAATACGCATAGGAAGAGAATAAGATCATCCCACAAATGCAAGATAAAATGATAACACACACAAGCAAGCAAGCAAGCATGCACAAGTGATTCAAAAACAAACAAGGTATTGCCCTTGTCAAGCTGTAAACCAATGATTAATTGCTGATTGTTTTGTTGATGATAGTTGAGAATGTTGTCATTGTGGGGAAAGCTATATCCCTAGATCAACACAAGGTTGTTTGCTGAGTTGGTTTGCTGATTGGCTGATTGATTTGGCTTACAACAAGGCTAGGATCAAGACCATTGATTGTGATTGGATAACTTGGCTTGATTGATTAACTTGCTTGGTATGGATTAAGGATGGGCTTGCATTTGGATCATTGCTTTGATTCTTTGGATTGATTTGATTTGATGAATGGATGATTAGATGATATGTGTTGGAATCATTTGCTTTTGATTTGTTGGAGTGATTGGATTTGATTAAGTTGATTTGCTTTGGTGTTGATGCTGATGATTGATAGGACATGTTTTGATGATTGGATTGATGTGCTTTGAGTTGATTTTCTTTGGTGTTGATGTTGATGATTGGATTGTTTTGAATGATGATAGTGATGGTGTGATGATTGCAGTATCTACTCAATCTAAGCATAAGCAAGTGTTCTTAGTGTGCTCAAAGGATGGAAAACAAACAAGGTATTGCCCTTGTCAAGTCCTAAACCAATGATTGATTGTTTGTTTGTTTTGATAGATAGTGTTGTCATTGCAGGGAAAGCTATATCCCTAGATCAACACAAGGATGTGGGAATGCTATATCCGATTGATAATGATTGATGATGATTGATTTGGTTCATGACAAGATTAGGATCAAAACCTGGTGATTTGGTTGGATAATGTTCCTTGATTGATTGGCTTGCTTGATATGGATTATTGTGACTTAGATTTAAAATCATTGCTTAGATTGATTTGATTGGAAATGGATTGATTGAAATGGATGAATGAATGTTATTGATATGAAGAATTGACGATGATGAAGTGGATTGTTTTGGATTGATGTGATTGGTTTTATTGCTTGGATTTTCGTTAGATATTTAATTTTTTAGATTTTTCGACATATTTTGATTTTTTTGAATTTTTTGGGATATTTTGATTTTTTTGGATTTTTTGATATATTTTGATTTTTTTGGAGTTTTTGAAATGTTTTGGAAAACGCCAATGGATTTACAATTTGGGTAGCCTTTGTGCTTGATACCAATGACAAGGGAGAAAACCAAGTCTAGGTGCAAGGATGGATGAATGGGATTGGATGGATAAAAGGATGGATGATAGTGAATAAGATGAAAGACTGATGATAGGTGGATGGGATGGAAGGTTCATGAGAGTTGGATGGATAGATAAGAGGATAGGCCATAAAAAGAATGGATGCATGCCTCATGATAAATGGATAGGTAGGCTATAGTGGAAAGCTCATGATAAATAGATGGGGATAAGCTATAAGATGGAAAGCTCATGATAAGGATACGCCATAGTGGATGGATCATAAGGGAGCTAAGATGTGATCTCCAAAGGCAATGTTGCATAAGAGGAAATTGCCCCATTCTAGGTGGTAATGCTTAGGATTTTACATGACAAAGTTCATGACCATGGGATGACATGATAGGTTTTACATGACAAGGTGTATGCAAGGTGTATGATAGGTGGATAATGATAATATGGATTGATGAGGAAGGTATGAGGTATACCAAGAGATATCCAAAGCATGTTTCAAGATTTTGCCCCTATGTCTTCATCAAAATCAAAAGGCAGAAGGATGGATGAATGGATAAATGGGTTCAATAGGATAGGCTTGTTTATGTAATGGCTAAGGATGGTAGGATGGTAAATGATATAATGGGATATATAGGTTGGAAATGGATAGGTTGGATAAGACAATGTGCCCCCAAGTGTAAGTGACATCGAAGATCAACCTACACATGATGCCTGTTTGCCAGGTTGTCATCATGGTACTTATCCAAGGCGCCTGTTTACCAGGTTTTCACCATTGGACAAAGGGATTTCTCTTTACTTTTTTGATTTTTTTATTTTTTTATTTTTTTTTTTTTTTGCTTTTAGATGGGTTGACAATTACACATGGCACCTGTTTGCCAGGTTTTCACCATGGTAATGGATAGGAGGGACTCAAGTGTCTAGTGCTATGAATGTTGGTAGTCCCATTAGAGATGGATGATGTCTTCGCATGGACCATGTCATTATGCTCATAGATGTTGATAAGGGATTGCATGGATGGGAGATGGAGTAGGTAGATAGTGGATGATGAAATAGATTATGGAAGGTTCATGCAAGGATGGAGGGACAAAAGGCTTATGCAAAAGCATGGACTATAGGGAGAGCATGGGGGAGATATGTAGGATAATGGATGGAAGATGGGGAGATGTAGCTATGTGGAAATGTTTTGCAATGGAAGGGACCCATGACCAACGGTTGCACACACCGTCATAAACATTGAAGCTTTTGATTGGATGGTGGTGTAGGAAGCAATGGAGATGTTTGCTTAGGGGATGGTTGACGAAGTGATTTAGGAACCCACATAAACTTAGTATTTTTAGTGCTTTTGTTTTGCTTATGGGATTGTTGAAGGGAATGGAAGTTTTGGGTGGAAATAGGTTCTTGAATGGATATAGGTGGTTGGGATTCTTGAGAGGTTGATGAGGATGCCTCATTTGACTTGCTAGCTTTTTGCTTAGGAACCCAAACCATTTTGCTTTTGGGCTTTGCTTTTGGAGGTATGGGCTTAGATGGCTGCTTAGATGAGCTTTTCTTTGAGTTTGATTCTTTATGTCCTAAGGTATGAAGACCTTTAAGATGTTTGGTAAGATTTTTAGCTTTATAGGTAGAGGCATCAAAATTTTTGCTTTTGAATCCCATGGGGTGGGTGGAGTGGATGGAATGATTGGAAGCTTTATGCTTAGACGATGTGTGCTTTTGTTGGCCATGATTAGGGATGTAAGGATACTTATGAATAAGTGGATAATTAGGTGTTGGAAGCAATGGTGGCAAGGTGGATGGAGGGATATTTGGAGTTGGTAAAAGTGGAGGCAAAGTGGATGGTGGGAGGTGTACAGTCACATGCTTTTGACATTTATAAGATGATGGAGTTGGAATGGCTACATATGTTTTGGGTAGATGGGGGATGCGATGGAAAGTGGTAAATTTAGGATGCATGAAGGGATTACCAACATCTTTTCCTTGTTTACCTTGGGGTGTGTATCCAAGGCCATATGAGCATGGAGGGACCTTGACATGGTTTGGCTCCAAAATACCTTGTTCATAAAGACCTAGGCCTTTACCTTTGTAGTTCATGTTTTGGAGGATGCGATTGACATGGACAAATTTGGGTGTCTACACTAAGTTGTAAAGTTAACAAGGAATAGAGCCAGAGGACAAGGCACACTTATTCATCTCCATCACCTCAGAAATGCACCTAATGCAGTTGGTGTCAACTTCCCTCTTTCTAGCCTCCAAATGGCACCTAGAGTCAAAAAAGGATTTCACTGAATAATGTTAATGTTTTGAGCATCAAACTCTACTTGGCGCATACCTATGCTCTTGCAACCTCAAATTGGCACCTAGGGTTCAGTCATCCTCCTAAGGCGTGGTTCTACTCCTCCATAACCCTGTTTTGGTGCCTAAACTTGGAAGTACCTTGAAGACTTGGATTAAGATGGAATTCACCTCCAGAATGTTAGGCGCTTGATAGAAGATAAAGGTGCTAGGGTAAAAGAGCTTCAAAAGTTTGATGTCAAGTGTGAATTGAGATAATAGCCACTGATACCAGTTGACATTACTCCAAACATGCGCCTAAGAGAGATGCAAGTCCCCAAGACCAATTTTGGAACAAGGCGCTCCATTAGAGGGTAAGATGATAATCCTTGGAAGTCAAGTGTTTCAAAGATTCTTTGAGAAATTGACAAGTTGTAACCTAGGCGCCAAAACCCCTGAGAATCCTCCTATCTGGTGCCTAGTTAGAAGAACACTAATATTGCACCTAAGTGAATTTGAGTGTCAATATAGAGTCATCAAACCCCACCAGACGTTCATCCATGTCTCTACCACCTCAAGGAAGCGCCCAGCTTAGGATGGTGCCTAGTCTGGTCTCTACTACCTTCAGTTGGCACCTAACCCTAAGAGTCTTGCAACTATGACGTTCATCCATGCAACAAGCAAGGTGATGCTCCCTTGTGATATTGTGAGGTGTTGACATTTAGTTGACATCATTGAGTTTGATTGAGTTGATCAAGTGTAGACACCATTGTAAACATCAAGGCTTCAAGGCCTTTCTTTTGTATCTCCATTGAATAAGTTGTAACTTCATGCTATTGAAAGCATTATCCATGTAATAAGACACTGCAAGTTGATTGAGTCAAATAACTAGACAAGTACCCAACTCTAAGGTTGATTCATTCAAGTAGTTATCTTTGATGTATATCTTTGTGTTGTTGAAGTAGTTGATGAATTGATAGCAAGTAAAATTGTTTAAGGAAAAATTTTCATAGAACTAGTTGGCTATCTTACACCATGCCTATCCATCAAACATCACAATGCAATCAAAATCCTAACAACATGCCCATGATCCAAGATCAAGTGCAATCATGCAAAGATATTATCAATCACAAGCCTATTAAGAATGAACTAGAGTCTTCTAGTACCATACTTTTCCATCAAACACCATCATGTAATCCATGGCCTATCAAGCCTATCAAAGAAAATGCAAACATCCTATGTAATACAATCAGACTTTAAATATTTGAAGGAGCCATCTACAAATATCCATTCAAAAGTGGATTTATAATGTAAGTATGAACGCCATCAATAAAAAAGATTTGTATTAACCAAATATCCATATAGGCATACATCAATATCTGTCAATATAAGTATAACATATATACAAAATAGCCATATAGGCTTACAAGAATGCCATATAGGCATACAATGTCAACTATGTACAATACAAAATATATGTCCACAAATGCCATATAGACATACAACAAAGGAACACAATAAAAAGTCATTCCCCTCTGGCTGGTGAAGAGAATAAATCATGAGCAGCCTTTGATCTTCTAGGGGATGGAGACATGCATGTGGGTGGTCTACTACAAACCCAAGGGCGGCTCCTCCTATTTAGTTCTTCCTGCACCTTTACCTGTTACAAAAAAAAGTAGACATTAATATATAGAAATTACATGTTATAAAAAAATAAAACATTTAACAAAATAATCACTTACCACTAACATATAATATGTCTCCTCGCTTGCCTCAGTAGCAGGAATAGGCCCTGGTGATGTCATGTCCTATAGAAACCATCCAGATAGAAATTAAACTTCAAATCAATAATCTTTTGATTTTTCAAAAATAGACAACTATAACAATGAATGTAAATTGAAATTTACTAATCTGCCTCATACCCCTGTCAATGCCATGGAGCTATGAATCACAGAGGCCACATCCTGCTCCATTGCCCTATAAACATGGGGAGGTGTCTCCATAGCCTGCACCATCTGGAAATAAAACAACATTATTCAATTACGAAAACTATAATAGTGATGCAAATCATGGCTCCTAACATACACATGTTCATCTAAACATGGAAGTACACACAATAAAACACACAAATCACATACAAAAATTTAGTAAGTACAATTCATTCATTAAACTATTTATTTTATTACCTCCGTAAAGCTTTAAAGTCGACCACCACTGGCAAGTGTTGCCATGAAATCTACAATATTAACCTATTCAACATCCAAAATTAGAAATTAGAATACCATTCATATAACGATGCTATTCACATGTAATATTTATAATTGTTTACTAGTTACATACCTTAACAGTAGATGATCTAGTGAAAAATGTAGGTGGAGAACCACTGAAAACTGCATCGACGCTATGACCCTGAAATTTCATTAAAATCATCAATTTAAATTAGTTAATCTTGTATTTCAAAAATGAAATTTAATAAATTCAATTCAATAAACTTGCTAATATTTACCTGAGTATCAAGGCTGAAAGTCTCACTCAGGAGGGTATCTATCATCACCATCTGCTCAGCTGCAGATGTAGCCTGTGTACCTACATCCTGACTGTCCATGGGGTCATAACCACAGGCTAACCCACAAGCCTGGCAAGTATGTGGTGGGACCCTACTCCTCGCACTATCTCTCAACCCACTCTATGTTGTAGGATTGGCATGCTCTATGATGCTCTGGGTCAAGGCACTAATCGACCTCAGTGTATCGACCTCAACATTCTCCTTCACAATAGAAGGGATAGAAACATGCTCATGGACTGGTCTGCTAATTACTCATCTCACTACCCACTGTGGGTCAAGACGTGCCCCTGGTCTATCCTATGCTGAGCCCCCACCTCTACCCTGGAAGTCTCGCATATCAAAATAGTTTGGCACTTTATTGAGGACAAACTCGCAGTAGAGTTTCCTCAAAAAGTATTGTGGGACCTCATTATTATTGCATGGAGGATGGTCAAAAAACCATCCACCACCTCTGCCCGAAATTGTCCCTTATCGCTTGGTTGTTGCACCAATGGATAGGGAACCTCTTGCATGTAATGGGTGGAGGTTGATTTGTTTGTGGGTTTGTGAAAATTGAACACAAGTCTAATTTTGTAATTTGTAATTTTTTGACATCTTGGTATGACAATTTATCTGCATAGTAATCTCTAAACTCTCTCTTTTTATCGGTCCAACTAGTTATTTGCATGCTAATTGAATTTACATTTGATAACATAGACTCAAGAGATTCGACAAGCGTGGACCTATGCAAGGTTGAAGTGGAAGGATCTTTCAACCTTGAAATTATATCTTTAATTTGTTTTTGTTGTTTTCAATTTGCCCCGTTATATTATCTTGTGTTCTAGGGGCATGTCGAGGAATGAATGGAGGAGGTTGTTGTTTTGCAGGTATTTCCTCCTCAGGATTTTATGGATTTTGAGGAGGAGGAGGAGGAGGAGGAGGAGGTGCATTAACATTTCCTGACAATTAATGAAATATACATCAAAAATCAACAAAAACCTACCTATTTAGAAAGAAGTTCAAACAAAAAAACAAAGATAACTCACCCATTTGGCATGCTCAACGTCGCGGCAGCATTTTGGCGATGAATTGATAAGCTTTTTGTGTTGATTAGCATTTTGCAGAATGCGAGCGCGTTTTTGAGGGTTTGGAAGCCGCGGGCAGAGGAGAAAACGAGAGTGAAATGAAATTCACTTGCTTTTTTTTTATTTATAGTCAGTCATAATGCGCTCGCGTTATGACTTAAATTTTTTGAAATTATTTTGGCCACTTTTTGGCCCCCCATCTTCTTGCACTTACCCTAATGATAATTGATAACATCAAGACAGTCCTTCAAAACTTGCCTAGCAACCTAAAATATGACCCTAGCATAATATGGATAGTCACTAATGACTGTGTACTATTGGGCATAATAGTCATATGGTAACTAATTTTCCATATGGAAGAATTGAAGGAAAATCTTCTTAGTAACATGATTTGGTGCTATTATGTGGAGGCCATGATTGGACTAATTATATATACAGATTTAAATTGTCAAGCACATTAAATGGACAATCAACACAACTAGGACTATCAGGACAGTCAATAGGAACATCAAACAAGGTATGAAGATAATTTGATATCTTGTCCCTTGGTGTAAAGGAGGGGTTTTCTAGGAATAACAAGGTGCAGAAATTTAGGGCAGAGTTTTGTTTCATGATGACAAGTCAAATCCTAAACTGTAATATTTTGAGGAAATAGCATAAGAGGCAATGTTGCAAGGTGCCCAAGGGATCATGAAGAGGAGTTATGGTGTTGCACACACACATGCAACAAAGGTAGCATAATGAGAGTTCTCACGTGGAGAGAGACAAGTTACAAGATCGACAATGAGGAGTTTGGTATTTTATGCTTCAAGAGTACATGGTTGCTAGTAAAGAGTACATGGATTCCAATTTGGTGAAGGAGATTTGTTGTCAATTATGAGCTAGGATTGCCATAATCATTGGAGGCATTGTCATAAAGGGAGCTATGTAGGATGAAATGTTGTTTGGGACAAACTTAGGATTGTTATAGGCACTAAATGTTTGGGTAGTGATTTAGGATTTACTTATCAAACTACTTCTTGTACCAAAATTAGGGAGAGTTAATGTCATTGAATGAAGATGGTGGAGATTAGTGGTGGTTACTCTTATGAGGAACAAAATGGAAAATAAAGAGATTACTCTTAGGAGAGAAAGATGAAGAGCAATATGAGTGTCAAATTTGGAAAAGTTGATGTGAGATCTCTAAACAAGGATTAGAATTTATTGAGAACACTTAGAACTGTTATAGGCACTAAATATTTGGATAGTTAAAAGGAAGTCTTATCAACAAAAGAATAATCAATCCTAAAACCTCTCTTAACTATTAGGACAATGATACCCATGTGCTATGTGACATTATGCATAAGGATTACTAGGGTCAGATATGAACAAAATATGCAATAGGCTCTCACTACGCTATTCACAAGGTAAGAGATGACAACATGATGAAAAGGACTAATCTTATATACAGATTAGAATTGTCAAGCACCTTAAATGGACTATCAACACAACTAGGACTATCATAATAGTCAATAGGAATAGATCAAACCAAGTATGAAGATAATTTGATATATCTTGTCAAGGTGTAAAGGAGGGGTTTTCTAAGAATCATAAATGTATAGGACATTCATTGTAACCTTAGTAATATCACACATGACATTGTTCGAACAGTAGTCCAAAATAAGAGTGATCAAACCCTAGGAGTTTTAAATTGGTGCATTACAACCTAACAATCACAAGATCATTGAAGGATAAATGGTGAGATAGGTTATTAAATAAAAATATAATGATGAGAAGATGAGAAGAAGAGAGGATGAGAAGGAAGAAGAATATAATGATGAGATATAGGTTGGACATTGTGCTATGACATGGAGATTTATTACAACCAATAGTTGCTATGGTAGCAATTGCAAGATGCTTGGTGAAGAACTCACTATTGCATCATGAGCTAAAGACATAAAGACATAAAGAACATTTAAGAACATATATAAGTGAATTAAAATGGATATAAAGAAAATACCTTAGACTTCTATATTTGAGTTGACCAATTATCCAAATTTTGGCTTCAAAACCCTCAAATTCTTCTTTTTTGCAACTTTCATTACAAATTCTTTATAACTCTAGAATAGGATTAGTGAAATTTATGGAAAAAACAAACTTATATCATCAAATTCAATCTATATATCAATGGTAATTAGCTTTGAAACAATATCACACATGTAACATGAAACTTTACGTTTAAATAATCAAATTTTCTCCAAAAAATGCAAAATCAGCTATTCTACGTTGAAAAAACAAAAAAGGTGGTGGATTGATACAAAAATGATTGTTAAATGTCAAAGAACATGCAAAAGCATTTTTTTTGTCTGATATACTGCCATGAAAACGAGGAATAATAGGCATGTGGGGTCTGAATCACGGATCCCACATGCTTTTTTTCCCATTTTTTTTTGCTTCCCATAATGCGAGCGTGTTATAATGTACTCACGTTATAATGCAAGCGCATTCTAGGAAGCATAAAAATAATAAGCTTCATGCACCCTAAAATCATTACCTTCTCAATGTTATAGAGATAGAGATAGATAGGGAAGCATAAAAAGATTAAGATTTCTCTATCCTCCCTCTCTACAACTTTATATGCCTCTCTTTCTCTATATCTCTCTCCCTCTCTCTATCAACCCCTTGGAATGTGAGGGAGAGAGATATAGAGATAGAGAGGTACATATATTTAGTTAGAGAGAGGATAGATAAATAAAGACATAAAGGAAGAAAATAGATAGATAGAAAGGGATGTATATAGAGAGGGAGGGTGACATAGAAAGGGGGAGGGGGAGAGGGATAAATAGAGATAGATAGAGAGAGGGATACATTGAGAGATACAGAGGGACATGGACATGGATAGGGAGAGTGGGGGACATGGAAAGATATGGAGAGATAGAGATAGGAGTTAGAGAAAGGAAAAAATATAGAAAGAGTGGCAAATGGAGAGATAGAGAGGGATAGGTTGAGATAGAGACGGGGAGGGGGAGAGTGGGGAATTGAGATAGACAAAGGGGTCCAGATAGAAGGAGAAAGATAGATAAAGAGGGAGATAGAGATAGATATATAGAGAGGGGAGATATAGGGAGATAGAGAGTGAGGGAGAGATGGATAGGGAAATATAGAGAGGTAGAGAGGGATATATTAAGAGATAGGGTTATGGGGAGAGATAGAGATAGGGAAAGAGATTGAGAGATGTCTAGAGACATACCTTGAGAGACATTTCAAGAGGTAGAGGGATGGGGAGAGAGATAGAGAGGAGGAGAGACATATAGAGGGAGGGAGAGAGAGGTAAAGAGGGATAGATTAAGAGATAGGGAAAGAGATCAAGAGATGTAGACAGAGACATACAGAGATAGATTTGAGGTAGAGGGGTTGAGAGAGTGATTGATAGGGGGAGTGAGATAGTGAGGGAGGGAGAGATAGAAAAGTACAATTAGAGAGAGGGGATCGATAGAGAGAGTAACCCTAAACCCCTAAACCCTAAACTCTAACCCCTAAACCCTAAACATGAGCAACTCTAAACCCCTAAACCCTAAACCCTAAATAATTCCCCTAAACCCTAAACTCATAAACATCAAATAATGCCCCTAACCCCTAAACCTTGAACTTGAGAAACCAAGCTAAACCCCTAAACATATAGTTCGATCTAGGGGACATGATGGAGGATCAATGGGAAATGGATGTAGAATCTTGGATCTTGATTATCATTATCCTCTAATGGATGAACTATTTGATAGGATCCAAGTTATTTGTTTGATTATATATGTTTTCTTGCCTAAACCAATGTGTCTCATCATGGGATATTGATGAATAATGAATAGGACTAGTGGGATGATGGATAGGAGTGATGTGGGTTACTTGATCATAGATAATATCTTGATCACAAGGAGGATAAGCATGGAATCATGATATTAGATATGGATAGGGTAAGTGGGGATGCATTGATATTCATTGGATTGGGGAGTAAGAGGTGGTGATGGGGTTTCACTAGGAGATTTTGGAGGATCAATGATGGGATTGATGTAGATGGGTTGACCATGAGATGGTAAGCAATCCGGGAGATGGATTAGATGAGATGTTTCAATTTTGATTAGGATGGGTCGTTGGTGTTTCCACATGCTTTAGACTAGGATCTTAACATGGCTATTGGGTTTCTTAGATGGATGTGATGGTTCTTTGATGAATCAATAATCTTTGGATGTTTGACAACATGGCTACATGATGGGGTTTGACTTGGACTTATGGTAGGAGACTTTTCAATGAAATGGATAGATATAGGAGTGGATGATGGTGTTAGAGTGGTAGACATGTTATTAGGAGGTTCTTTGTTACCTTCTCAAGGATAGGAATTTGAGTACATGATGTTTTTCTAAGATTCATTGCCAATAGTCATTGGGTGACACCCTTCATGGCTTCATGGGTTGATGGACTAGGATATGCATATAGTTGATGGACAATGATGGAAGATGTTGTGGGGTTAGGATTAGGATCAAGTGAATGGATATAGGAGGGTATGGATTGGGATTGGGAGTGTTAGAGGGGGATAAAATTGGATCAGTGGATTTGGATGGCTCCATATCTTTTCTTTAGTTTTGGATTTTGTAAAGAGTCTTTGGAGAAAACTTTTCAAGGGTTCATGGGTTGATGGATTAGAGCTTAGAACGTTTGATCATGGATTATATGGTGGATGGATGATACGGATTGATGGATTAGGAGATGGGTGGACTAATGGGTTAGGATTAGGAGGATTGGAGGGAAATTATAAAATAATTCCCCTTTAACTCTAACCCCTAAAACCTAAACTTAAGAAACCCTATAAACTCATAAACCCTAAATAATGCCCCTAAAGGTTTGAGAAATCTTAAACTCATAAACCCTAAATAATGCCCCTAAACCTGAGCAACCCTAAACCTCTCTCTCTCCAAAGCAAGAAAACTAGGACTCTCTCTCTCTCTCTCTCTCTCTCTCTCTCTCTCTCTCTCTCTCTCTCTCTCTCTCTCTCTCTCTCTCTCTCTCTCTCTCTCTCTCTCTCTCTCTCTCTCTCTCTCTCTCTCTCTCTCTCTCTCTCTCTCTCTCTCTCTCTCTCTCTCTCTCTCTCTCTCTCTCTCTCTCTCTCTCTCTCTCTCTCTCTCTCTCTCTCTCTCTCCTCTCTCTCTCTCTCTCTCTCTCTCTCTCTCTCTCTCTCTCTCTCTCTCTCTCTCTCTCTCTCTCTCTCTCTCTCTCTCTCTCTCTCTCTCTCTCTCTCTCTCTCTCTCTCTCTCTCTCTCTCTCTCTCTCTCTCTCCCCCTCTCCCTCTTCCTCCCTATCCTCTCCCTTTTCGACAAAGTACATGGAAACAAGAAAACTAGGACATGCATAGAGGGGTGATGATATAAATTGAGATGATGAAATGGAAACAAGATAATTTATGAAATTTCATTGGATGGAAAAATGATGTAGAGAGGGGAGGGAAGTAGAGAGTGAGAGAGAGGGGGGGTAGGAGGTAGAGACGGGAGAGAAGTAGAGAGTGTTAGAGGGTAGGAGGTAGATAGTGGAAGGAAGAAGAGAGTGAGAGAGAGGGTAGGAGGTAGAGAGGGGAGGGAAGGAGAGACTGTGAGAGAGGGAAGGAAGTAGAGAGGGGAGGGAAGTAGAGAGAGAGAGACAGTAGAAGGTAGAGAGGGGGAGAAGAGAGTGAGAGAGAAGGTAGGAGGTAGAGAGGCAAGGGAAGGAAAGACTTAGAAAGAGGATAGGAGGTAGACAGGGGAGGGAAGTAGAGAGTGAGAGAGAGGGGAGAAGGTAGAGAGGTGAGGGAAGAAGACAGTGAGATAGAAGGTAGGAGGTAGAGAGGGGAGGGAAGTAGAGACTCAGAGAGGGTAGGAGGTAGAGAGGTGAGGGAAGAAGAGAGTGAGATAGAAGGTAGGAGGTAGAGAGGGGAGGGAAGTAGAGACTCAGAGAGGGTAGGAGGTAGAGAGGTGAGGGAAGAAGAGACTCAGAGAGAGGGTAGGATGTAGAGAGGGGAGGGAAGTAGAGACTGAGAGAGATGGTAGGAAGTGCAGCTGCCCTTGTAGACATGTATGTAAAGTGTGGAAGCATAGACAAGACATGTCAATTGACTGACGTAACACCTCAAAGACACTGTAATGGAATGCAATGACTGTAAGATATGAAAAAAAATGGATTTGTTGAAAAGGCTTTAGAAAATTTCAAGAAAATGCAATTGGCATGTGTAAAGCCAATTTTTCTCAACATACCTAAGCATGTTATAATGCGCTTGCATTATGCTGAACATGCTTAGACATGTTTTTTCCATTTTTTAGCAAAATTCTGAGATAATCTGGAGTGTTTTTGCCCATCAAGATGGCACTTTTTCTAATGAAAATTCAAAAAAATACCACCATAATCTTAAGATCTCTATTAGCTATCTAACCATATAATTTTTTTCACATTTTTATTATGTTAAGGGTTTCATCTTTAATTTCTTTTGTTAGTGTATCCATTTTTTGTCAAAAACTAGTGTCTAGTGTTTTTTACTTTTTTTTTTTTACCATTCATTGAAATTTGAAATAAGTTACATTTTTAGAAACTAGACTCCATTCTACACATATTAAAAAAAATGATTTTCGATTAGTTTTCAAAAAAATTAGGGGGGAGCACGCTCAATTTTTTGTTTTTCAAGATGTGTCCACTTAGAAAATTAGTAAAAAATCAAATATTCATGAAACAATTTATCAAAAAAATCATGGATAAACTACATGCTGTTAGCTAATTTCTCACTGAAATGATTTTTGAAATATTAAAAAATGTCAACATTTTAGGGGGAGCACATCGAGCGCTATGTTATGTATTTTTGAGAAAAATAGGACCAATTTGTGTGCTCCCCCTTTTTGAACCCCTTAATCTCAACCATTTTTGGAAACAATTAGTAGTTTAGAAACTAGATTCGGAGCACTGCGACTCTTGTTTTTGGTGCATCTTCAAATTTTGAGTGTAGCTATCTTCAATTTCTCATCCAACATCAATGTTTCCTAATTTCAAAAAAAAAAAGTGGCATCTTAAGACCCCCTTTTGGTCCCCTCATCTTTGTGCACTTACCCTAACCTTGGCCTATCATAACCCTCACCAAGGTTTTCCAAAAATAATATCACATATCTATTTCTCTCAACTTTTTGAGAACACGTGCTAAACTCTAGAGAATATTTTGATGATGCAAGCATGATGCCAAACATCCCGCAATGTGCTAGCATCCTAAATACTCCAAAAATTCAAATAGTTGATTCTCCTACCTTTTTTACTCAATTGTGTTGGTAATAATGCTCATATGATATGAAACAACCCCTATAGAATGCCCAACCCTCCACATTCCTCAGTCTTCATGTAAAGAAATATTTGAAAGAAAGGAGCTTTCTTCTCTTTTATAGATTATTGAACTCTCTTGGCTCTCATAATAAAGATTATTGTAGATATTGGTGCTCTTTCAAGTATAGCACTTTCTCTTCCAACTTTGTGGATTTCTACTTATAGATTACACATTGCAGAGGCTTTCTTCCAAGGGTTTGGAGTTGTTTACAAATAGATTTAGCCCTTAAGGATCTTTCATCCTTCTCCATTCTTGAACAACCTAGTAACATTGTTTCATTTACAAGAAATGGTGTTTTGAATTAGATAATCAAGAAGGGCCTGAACCCATTACAAAAATCTAAACACGTGAACATAACAAGTTTTACAAGGAGTAAAACAACAAGGAACAAACCAAAATAGAAAAAAACATAGAAAAAACTAGTAGAACTAGATGTTTCCATAAAGGTCAGCTACAGACTAGAAAGGAAATTACTGCTTTGACAAATTTTTCAGGCCACTTATAGCATGTCGTTCCTTAAATAAGAAAATTTAGCTTATCTTCAAATGTGTTTTATTCCATCCTCTTGTCTTGATTGGCCTGGGGGTCTTTGATGATCTTTTTACCTTTGTTGCCTTTGATTTTAGCCTTGGTCCAATTGGCTAGACCCGTGATAGACTGCCTCAAATTGTAGTCAGAAGTAACCCCTACTTGAGCTTCTCTAGATGCCTTACGTTTTCCATTTCAGCTTGGAAAACATAAAGAGTATTAGTAGAATTCTTGACAATCTCCTTGCTAAATGCCACAATCCCTTCCATGTTCTTAATTTGTTCTTGGTTAATCTTAATCTTGTTGATTTACTCCTCTAAAGATACCCAATTCTCAAACATCCTAGAAAGATTCTCCCACTTTCTATCATAGCTCGTCCTCATTCTCTCTCAGCTAGTATGTGGTCTCAAGTTGTGTAATAAACTCAAGTGTTGAATTTTGCATTTCACATGGTGCATCTATGCTAACATTCACTTGAGAACTTGGTTCTATAGGTCCATGGCTTGGTACAAGGTTACCACTTTTCCACCATCTTTTGATAAGAATTGCATTCCATCCTCTCAGAGTTGGGATTGGTAACATAGGGGCTATAAGGAGGGCGACCTAAACTTTTTTGGGGGAACTATTCACATCCCTTTAGTTAGTGCTTTGTTTCCCAATATCATCCATGAATTTTCTTTTGCCTTTCAACTGAGTCAAGTCACCTTCAATAGAGGAATCATCTCTAACAATACCTTTCCCTTTGTTCTTCCCATCAGAGAAGGGGAATCACCCCTAATAATACATTTCCCTTTGTCCTCTCCAAGGGCAGGGGGTCCTTGGGTAATTTATATTTGTTTTTGCAGGGGGTAAAAGCAATTTATTTCTCAAGGCTAGACTTAGTAGGATTGGTCTCCTTGTAAACCTTTTTACTAGTCTAGTCCTAGGAAGCAGT